>JAWQFJ010023385.1:12500-18138 GCA_034096865.1 Theodoxus fluviatilis | reverse complement strand
TTCAGCTTTTTTCTATGTCTGGATTGTGGAATGTTTTACTTTCTTTTCACCTTCACACGCACACACACACCGCGGCGCCCTAAACACACACACATTCACACCAACCACACACAAACACAACACAACACACACCACACAGAACACACACCACAAAAAACCCCATGAATATTGCGTCGTGAAGAATTTACTTAATTTATCCAGTATTATATGTGCAGATATTTCCGCTTTCATAATATAGACTTCAATCGGGCATTTCACATTATGTACAAATCGTGATTCGTAGACCGATGACCACAACGAAATACACAGACCCAAATGTAACAAATAGAAAAACAAACCGCTAGAAAGTTTAAAACGTAAAACCACTATAAACACCCTCCCTTGGTTAAAATCCTAGGTACCGCCCCGGAATGCTAGTTAGGTGTGATACCTAGCCGGTCACCGGGGGGTCTCTCAGAGGGGGTACGTAGATTTGCGTTCGGCAAGGCTTTTTCACATTGTTGGTTACCTGCTGTCTTTTGTGTGGCTCTGTGTAGCCTGAACGATGTCGCTTTTCTGCACTGCTTTTTTGTGAAGTACGCTAGGTTCAGGGGCTCTCCTCTGTTTTCTTCGTCTCTTGCAAGTATGAACGCATCTCTGTTGGGATTGAGAATTTCTTTAAAAACTGCACAGGACCCGTGCGAACTTCCCCCACACCTGAGAAGGCCCCCCGTACGAGTTTCTCTGTACTGGACCATTGTAATGCTTCTTCAAGGTGGCCCAGTTCGGGAGCTTAGGGGCTTCCAAGTTACGTCGTATGTTTTCAGGGACGTTCGTTTATGCTCTCGCAATTATTTGTGGTTTCAGACGTGTTTCTGAATCGTCCAATCCATGAACGTAGGTGGGCTTTCAGTGCGCGGCTAACCGGGAAATGAAAAACCGGTTGGAAGGAAGAACCGAGCAACAATGACGATCCGGCAGGGACAGTCTGCGATGAGTCATTAATAGTCAGAGATGTCAGAAGCCTGAGTCAGTCTCGGACACTAGGAGCCCCCCCTAGGCCAGAGCTCCACACGAAGTACACACGTGTCTAAGCACAAGGCCTGCCGGGTGGCTTTTTGCGCACAGGAACCAACAGTTGTCAGCGAGGACTTGGCAGTTAAGCAGGTGGCTTGAGGCTTTTGTGTCTGCAGCGGATTATTTGCAGGCACAGGTGCAAATCCCGACTGCCTGTCGGATGGTAAGAGATAGCAACGTCCCGACAGATCGCTCCGCAATGGGCATGTTCGATTCGTATCTGCACACAATGGTTAGGCTGACTACAACATCTCTTGTACAGTTTGCCAGCAGATGCCTAGTAAGCAACCTAGAGAAAGTGCTTTGCTAAGTGTGTCACTATTTTCCCTAGTTTATGATATGGGTATATCGAAAACATGGTGCGTGTCGTCAATGGATCCTGCGACCTTTTTATGAATGACAGGTGTTTGTACGCCGTGGAGGAGGCGTGGGAGGGTCCAAGGTTGACAGCTTGTCAATCTAGCTACAGCTAATTGTGTAGGGCGGTGGGGGACAAGCATATTCTACGCAAGTATATATTATGCTTTTCTGTGTATAATGATCGATACAATTAAATTTTCAATTTGCTCGTTGAGTGACTTGTGTATATGAACTGGCTTGTGTGATGGCATCTGTCTATACTGGACGATCTGGTCAGACAAAGTTTCTTTGAATGCGGCCAGCTGGCCTTGTTGATTGCCTAGGTCTCTTGTCGTTGGCATAATTACCTGGCTGAAGGGCGGCTTGCAAAAAGCAGGGGGAGTCGGCCAAAGGTGAGAATGGGGACGGG
This sequence comes from Theodoxus fluviatilis, assembly GCA_034096865.1. Lineage (NCBI taxonomy): Eukaryota > Metazoa > Mollusca > Gastropoda > Cycloneritida > Neritidae > Theodoxus > Theodoxus fluviatilis. Next base: position 16,313 of record JAWQFJ010023385.1, on the reverse strand, counting down.
GCGCGTACGAGGGAACGAGGGGGAAGGGGCAGGGGGACAGGGGGAAAGTGAGAAGAAGGAGGGAATGGAAACCCGCGGGGGAGGGGGGGAAACGAGAAAAAGGAGGAAAGGGGGGGGGCAACACTCGCACTGAATTCGGAACGCCTTTTTGGGGGCACACAGGGTACTCAAACTCAAAGAGCACTCTGTTTCGCATACGGAACTTGCGTCTTGGCTGTGTTTCTTTTATTTCAGTTACCGTATGCAACAGCACCAACATCCATAGAGGTCTGTTAGAGAACGTTACAAACCTCCACACACGGCACCCCCCCCCCCCCCCCCCCCCCCCCCCCCCCCCCCCCCCCTCCTTCCCAAGCTTTTTACTAACTATACTGTCTCTGCTACCAAGCAAAGTGTGCCGATATCCGATGAGGTGGGAAGTAGATCAACATATTTGAGCAACCACCCCCCCCCCCTCCCTCCTTCCCCCAACCCCCGGCTGCCACGGTGGTTTTTTTTTTTTTTTTTTTTTTTTTTTTTTTTGGGGGGGGTGCTCGAGCACCCCCAGCACCCCCCCTAGATCCGGCCCTGTTATATGGTCAGTCAAGCCTTATACTAGGCTATGTTAAGGCCACTCAGAACAAGAAAATCATTACAACAGGTAAAATAAGAGCGTCACGATTTCCCTAGTTATTTTCCTCCTATGTCACTGACATGCGTGGAGAGAGAGTGCGTCTCTCCTTACCCTCCAACCCACAGAGAAAGATTAGTCACACAGCAAGAAAATGGTGCATGTGAAGTATGCACATGTCGATTTTGTATCCAACAGAAATATTAATCACACTCGAACAGCAGTTATTTCTTGTTTAATACTGCAGCTATCAAACCCTGCAATGAGAGCTGTACATCTTCAGTACATGCATAACGTTTATCTATTCTATCAATTTCAGATATGCTGTTCACAAACATAACACTTATCTCCACTACACATATGGGATGTAATTTCTCATTTGCAGATAACATTTATCTTTATTAGACATTTTGGAAATATAGGGCAATCCAATCTGGTCATCTTGAACAACAGACAATACTCCACACTCCTCACATAACATGTGCTAATAAGTGGTGTGTCTTCAAACAAGTCCCTGAGTCTCAATGGAAACAATTCCAGTGATTAATGCAGAAGAATAGACAGCAGCTGCTTACTACATGTTTTATTCATTTAATAGTATATTCCTTTCTACCATGCAAACTATCTGGAATGACATTGTACCACAAATCTGATGATGACAAACTGACAATGAGGAAACACGCTGCACAGAAAAGGTAATACGCTGTTGAGATTCAAAGAGGGGCATGTTTGTAAAAACAGTTCATAAATACGGTAACAGCACTGACCATTAAAATGAATGACAGTGTGAGACATTTATTCAACAAATACAATTCATCGAATCTTATGCATAATATCTCCAAAACAATGACAAAAGTTTGCAATCATTTCTCACACAAACTTCAGCCTTGTGGGCTCTCTATCCAGTTGTCAGCAATCCAGCTATATGATCACTCATGTCGGTACTTCTCTTGTAAAAGTTTTCGTTGCTTGCTTCTCAAACAAATACTGTCTCCCACAGAAACACTTCAATAAAATCCGACCATCACGATTGACTTTTACCTCCTCTCAACACAAATATGACTACAGTTTCATTAAATTGTGGTGACAATTGACACACGAAAATGCCATACTCACAAAACAAAATGTATGACGAAGTTTCAACCACTCACGGTGGAGGGTACTGGCGTGAAATGGCGCTTAACTCCACATTTGTGTGACTTTCACGAAGTATTGTATAATATATGTCCAAACGCATTACAATGTTCCGATTGCGTTTACAAGCGAAGCGAAGACATAAACGAAAGAGCGGGCTAGTATTATAAATGCCTTCTTACTCATGACCACATCCAACTATTCTCAACTCCAGATCTCCAGCATGCAACGCAAAAACGTGTGTGTGTGTGTGTGTGTGTGTGTGTGTGTGTGTGTGTGTGTGTGTGTACATTGCGCTTGCGTTTGAGAGAGAGAGAGAGAGAGAGAGAGAGAGAGAGAGAGAGAGAGAGAGAGAGAGAGAGAGAAAGAGCATTTGCGAACGTACGTGTCAAAGCGAGTACCGTATGTAGATATAGCGGTCGTTCATATGTGACACCTATCCGAAACGCTCACGCCGGTACCTCGACACACGTGCGCGATACTACACTGAACACAGACTTGCATGTACACAAATGCGGGCCTGCGCACGCGCGCGTATGCACACACACACACTACACACATACACACAGACACACACACCCACACACAAACACACACACACACACACCATCAGACATACACAGCAGCACGTGCTCACGTATATATAGTGAAACTTGGAGCGAGATGGAAATGCGATTTTCCTCAGCCACATCAGTTGACTCGTGGGTCGATATGTTTACTGCGGAAACCGCGTGACAGTGCTGGGCTTGCCATCTGCATGAGGTCTCTCATAATTTCTCACCAAACTAACACGAAAGAAGACAGAGAGAAACCTGCGTTGTACCGCAGTTAGCGCAGACGAGCTTCACGCCGAGGTGCAACTGAGGGCAGGCCTTCAAGCTGCCGAACGGGAGCAGCCCGCCCTCATTCCCAAGTCTCAACAGTGACCCAGAGTTATCCCCGCTCCAGCCAGGAGAGAGACACTACGAAAACACGAAAGACACCGCCAGTCACTCTCCCCACATTCAACCAAACACTCGGATCTTACCTTTGTAATCGAGTTATCGAGGATTCCGATAAAACATCCACGAGAAACAGCGAGAATCCACGTATCCGCGTAGCCGTTCTGTCACACCTACTCACAGCAACACTCTGCCTACTAGGTGGCGCGCCTAGGCTTACTTCAGCCTATGACCTTGAACCCTCGAAGCGGGGTTTCCTGCCTGCTCTGCTCGCTTTTATCCGCTAGCAGCCAACGAACATGCTTGCCTGCTGCCCGCCTGCCTAGCATGTGCTCATCCCCCCTTCCCTCGCTGTTGACTATAAACATCCTCTCAGAATCACGCTGCCGCCATGGATCCGATTTTGCGCTAAATCCCAGACGTTGAGATGCTTGCCTATCATGCAAACATGCAACAGAGCTATTGATCTTCAGAGATAGTGACAATGTGACTATCTACTATTACCTTATTTCCTTCGTAGAGGTTAAGGAAATACGAATTCTTTCAAAATTTGGGAAAAGGTGGTACTGGGACCGAGAGGAGGAAATAATACAGAACAATAGCTTTGCAGATGTGGCATCGATTTTTTCAGCTAAGTACCCAAAAAATTGACGATGACGCAATTAAGGCACAACTAGGTTGGAGGTGAGCCTTTATTGATTTTATGAACTCTGTTGCATCACAAGCGTGCACTGATTGTAGGTTTTGTTAAACAACTCTATCAACAGAGGAAATTTCTCCCCTAAAATGCCGTCACTTTTCATTTCTTTCGTCTCGGGGAAAAGAAGTTCCGCACTGCGGATGTGCAAGATACCCCCTCTCTCATCAGCAGAAGACGACAAATTTAAAAGATGAAGCAATTCCAGGCAGAATACATGGGACGTAAATTAGCCACAATACTATATTAAAAGAAGCGAACTTTTAGTGAATTAAGAGAAAGAAGAAGGAGAGGGGGAGGGGAGAGGGAGAGGGAGAGGGAGAGAGAGAGAGAGAGAGGGAGAGAGAGAGAGAGAGAGAGAGAGGAGAGAGAGAGAGAGAGAGAGAGAGAGAGAGAGAGAGAGAGAGAGAGAGAGAGAGAGAGAGAGAGAG
>JAWQFJ010023385.1:0-10000 GCA_034096865.1 Theodoxus fluviatilis | reverse complement strand
CTACCGCTGTAGCAACCTTGTCAGTCTTGACAGGTTCGAGCACAATGAGATGACGGAAGTTTCTCCAAGCAATCAGCACAATGTGGAGTTTTGAGGTTTTTGCTCATTCATTTATTCGTTAGTCGGTGTATCCGTTTATCTGTCTGTCCATCTACCCGTCTTGCATGTCCGTCTGTCTTCCCGTCTTGTATGTCCGTCTACCCGTCTTGCATGTCCGTCCGTTTTGTCTTATAATACGTAACTATTAGACCTGCCTACCTGGTTGTGTATCTCCTCCCTGTGTCTGTATACGAGTCTGTTTGTCACCCTGCCTGCCTGTCTTCGTGCCTGCCTGTCTTCGTGCTTGTCTGCCTTCCTGTCTGTCTGCCTTCCTGCCTGTCTGCTTGTCTGCCTTCCTGAATGTCTGCCTTCCTGCCTGTCTGTCTTCCTGTCTGTCTGCCTTCCGGCCTTCCGGCCTTCCTGCCTGTCTATCTCCCGACCTGTCTGCCTCCCGATCTGTCTGCCTCCCGACATGTCTGTCTTCCGACCTGTCTGCCTTCCGATCTGTCTGCCTCCCGACCTGTCTGCCTTCCGACCTGTCTGCCTTCCGACCTGTCTGCCTTCCTGCCTGTCTGTCCCATTCCGAGTTTACTTTCATTGGAGAGGAATGAAAAATGAAATTCTTAATACACACAGATGACGTTTCGAGGACCTCAGGGTATGGAGAAAGGGAGAAAGGGAGGAGGTATAGATGATGGGCTTTACGGCTGATCAGCCATCGTGGGCTACGCAACCCCATTAACTATCCTAATCACGTGAGTTGGTCGTAGGCAGAGCAAGGAAAGACTCAACGTGTATAGTCTTTCGCCAATGACGAATGGGATAAGGACACGAAATGGGTCTAAATTTATTCTATTCCTCAAGGGACGAACCTCAGGCGATGAGATGAACCGATAAAAGTGATGGAGGTAATAATGCTTTGGTGTACAGCAAAACAGGAATGTGGTAACTGGGCATCTACTACACTTTATTTTCGTTTTATTTTATTTCATTTTTTCTAGCATTTTTCTTTCTTACTTTCTTGTATTTGTTTTAGCATTTGTTAAACTCTTCGTTTCATTTTATACCTTTCTCTTGCATCCTATCTCACTACATTTTAATGCATTTAAATTCATTTATTTCACTGCACCTCACTTTGAATTGTGTCCACATTTAATGTTTAAATATTTTATCATTCTTTAATCAATTATAGAAAAACCTGGGGAAGATTTTTTCTCCAAATTTTGTTGGATGTGTTTAGTTTAGTATACCAATTTGACTCCATTATGAAGGGACACTGTCTGATTTTACCCTCAGAAGGAGGCAACAGCACGATATCGAGTGGATACTCATTAACTTTGAATTTACGTACACGCACAGGCGCTTTGTGACAAATGAAGAACATGACCCCGCCTACAGTTACGTTATCCGTTTCATTGACTGCACACAAGGAGGAATGCTATTTTGTGCAAGCTGTACTTACGTACTGCCAGGTCGGTGCATCTCCTGGCAGAGCTACTGGAGTAGGCCCCGAAAGCCCAGCAGCCAGGGTTTCCAGCTGATGAGGGTGGGAGAGTTGGGGTTTTGAGGGGTGGGAGGAGGGTGAGGGAGGGAGGGGGTGAGGGAGGGGGGTGAGGGAGGGGGGGGTGAGGGAGGGGGTGAGGGAGAGGGATGGGGGAGGGGGGGGGGGAGGGAGGGGGGCATCCAGCAGTTCTGACTGTGAGTGTGACTCGTACCAGAAAACTTACTCAGTGTGGTTTTATCATATATTTTGTCCTCTTTTTTTTCTCCTTCTACATCGTCCCACCTAGCGAAATGAGTATTTCGTGTTAATGACAATTGCTTCACAAGCAGACTACAGTTACACAGAATTAGCAACTGGTGAACATTCTGAGCCAGTTGCGTTTTGCATGAATTATGAAAGCTTCCTCTTTCTTGATAAGTTAACCCGTCGATCTATCGTTTAAATGCATATGGTGGCTGCTGTTCACTATCAGCCATTTATGTTTACAATGATTATACGAGCATGCAGTTTACTTTTAGCCCCATGATACTTCAAAGTGTATTTCCTAACTGTATCAATCCATGACATTGCAATTGGCTCAGAATGTACAACAACTGTGAATTCTGTGTACTTGTAAAAATTGTGGTGGGCCGCCGGCCTTGCGAAAAACAAAAACTAACTGTTAAATTTTAAAAAGCAAAATACATGAAAAGCAAATGAGGTGTACAACTATGCCCAGTATTACTGTGGGCACTGAATTCGATTGTATGTCTGTTCTAAAGCCATTAGTTGTGTGTGTGTGTGTGTGTGTGTGTGTGTGTGTGTGTGTGTGTGTGTGTGTGTGTGTGTGTGTGTGTGTGTGTGTGTGTTTTTTTTGTTTTTGTGTTGTTTATTTTAGAGTTACATAAAATAGAAACGACTTCAAGAAATTGTATTTCCTCCTCTACTTCAAATGTTGAGGCTTGACGACGGTGAATGAGGTTCAGTGTGTGTGTGTGTGTGTGTGTGTGTGTGTGTGTGTGTGTGTGTGTGTGTGTGTGTGTGTGTGTGCGTGGGTGCGTGCGAGCGTGCGTGCGTGCGTGCGTGCGTGCGTTTACTTCGTTTAAGGGCACGTGTATGTGTACGTGCGCGTTTCCGTTGGCGTAAAATTATTGCATATGAATTTGAGTATGAAGTTTAAACCAAAATAGACATGATAAAGTACAGAAGAGAGATAGCGTGAAATTAATGAAATAGAAATATAAAGAGAGAAAACACACATAAACGAATGAACGAATGAACGAAAGAAAAAAAAAGTTTTTCGGCCTAACAGCCTATGCAGGCTAGTGCCATTGACTAAAACTTTACTCGTGCCATTCAGACTAAGAGCAAGTGGATGATCAATTTCCCTTATCATTCGCTTTCTGTGAATTGCCCAGGTGGGTGTATTCTTCCCCCCAACCAACAGGGGGCCAAAATCACGAAGGTCACAGCATTCCAGCCGATAAGGGGGGTATCGGGCTGCCTCGGTTAAGGGGCTGGATCTGACTTGAATGTAAACACCGGTATTACAACCCGTGTGGCTCTACAAACTATTTCTTCAGCGAAGCCTGTGGAGAATGCAGGATCTAGAATCACGCCCCATCCTTGTCGGAAGGCCTCGACAGGAACATGTTTTCCACGTGCATTGCCTAATCAGCTGCGACAGGCTCGAGACTGGTTTGCCAGAACTAGGAAGGGCTTGAACTAGGAAGGGCTTGAACTAGGAAGGGCTTGAACTACGAAGGGCTTGAACTACGAAGGGCTTGAACTAGGAAGGGCTTGAACTAGGAAGGGTTTGAACTACGAAGGGCTTGAACTAGGAAGGGCTTAAACTACGAAGGGCTTGAACTAGGAAGGGCTTGAACTAGGAAGGGCTTGAACTACGAAGGGCTTGAACTAGGAAGGGCTTAAACTAGGAAGGGCTTAAACTAGGAAGGGCTTGAACTAGGAAGGGCTTGAACTAGGAAGGGCTTGAACTACGAAGGGCTTGAACTACGAAGGGCTTGAACTACGAAGGGCTTAAACTAGGAAGGGCTTAAACTAGGAAGGGCTTGAACTAGGAAGGGCTTGAACTACGAAGGGCTTGAACTACGAAGGGCTTAAACTAGGAAGGGCTTAAACTAGGAAGGGCTTAAACTAGGAAGGGCTTGAACTAGGAAGGGCTTGAACTAGGAAGGGCTTAAACTAGGAAGGGCTTGAACTAGGAAGGGCTTAAACTACGAAGGGCTTGAACTACGAAGGGCTTGAACTACGAAGGGCTTGAACTACGAAGGGCTTGAACAGCCTTTTTTAATGTCCAAAAATGAGCGTTTTCCGCGAGCGTTCATCAAGCCCAACGCTTTTCTCCTGCGTAAACCAGTCCATGCACACGCTCGCAGTGAAGCACAAAAATCAGCACGATATCCCTATTTATTTTCCTCTTACGAATCGCGTAGGGAGACGCGGTGGGTCTATTTTGGCCACCAACCAAAGAATAGACCACCGTGTCTCCCTACACGATTCGTAAGAGATGAGTAAACAGGGACATCGCGACTTGAATTGCGCTTATTTGGAACTATTCCAGTGATTTTCGCACTTGATGGTCTTACATAGCCTACAAAGGCTGATGGGCCGAAAACTCACTCCATCCATCCATCCATCCATCCATCCACCCATCCATCCATCCTGTCACCATCATTTCCAATGTTACAAGATGTGAGTTTTTAGACTATTTAGCGCTTTTCACCAGGCAATCCTCTTTTCAACACAAGAATGAATAAATGAATAAATGAATTGTAGGTTATTCAAAGCCAGTGACTACAAAACGGTGTTAGTAAGAGCAATTCAAGCCTTGAGTTTCCCAACTATTCGCTTTTCATGCACAGTTCAACACAAAGTGGGTTATCTGCGACTTCATAATAATAATACATGGGGAGAGGCAAAGAGGGCAGCCCAAGACCGACAGAGGTGGAGACTTGCAGTGAAGGCCCTATGCTCCGACCGGAGCGAAGAGGACTAAGTCAAGTCTAGACATTTAAATTTAGTATTCACAGCTTCCATTTGGCATGTTTCTGGATGTAGCTCAGATTTATTCGCGAATCTACACGAATTTTAGCAAGTGGAACCTATTTTAGGCGACAAATCGTCAAGCAAAATCTTGTTTGTCTTTTCGAGTCCATTTTATCTCTATACTCGATTTGTTTGTGTTTTCTCTTGCAACAAGTTGAGCGGGATTTATATATATATGGGTGGGTGGGTGGGAAGGGAGCATGGAAAGTGTAAAGGGGGTGTGGGGGGTAGAGGGGTAGGGGGGGGGAGAGTGCACCGACGAATTCCAACTTGGAAACTTGAAGCAGAGCAAGATGGAGAAGGGGGATGGAGGAGGGGGAAGGGGAAGGGGAGAAGGGGGGGAAGAGGAAGGGAGGCTGGGAGGGATGTTAGAGAAAGGTCTGACGCCGTGACAAAGGGATCAACTCATTTAGGATCTCTGCAGCGCCTCAGGTGCCACTGTCGGCAGAATCTCCGTTACCCGCTGTTCCCCTCTCTAGTCCCCACGATCCTTGGGCTCATCCTCAAGACGTCATAGCCAAACGTACCCCCCCCCCCCACTGCCCTGACCATCACCACGTGCCATGTAATCCTCTTGTACATGGAGAGAAGAGGGATTGGGGTAGGAGGGGTGGGGGTGGGGGTGTGCGTGTGAGTGAATGAGTGCGGGAGAGGGAGAGAGAGAGGGAGAGAGAAGCAGAAAGAGAATGAGAAAGAAAGAAGAGAGAGATATAAAGAGAGAAAGATAGAGTAAAAGAGACAGATAGACAGTGAGAGAGACAGTGAGTGAGAGAGAGAGAGAGAGAGAGAGAGAGAGAGAGAGAGAGAGAGAGAGAGAGAGAGAGAATACTGCTAAAAGCTTACTCCATCACAACCACATGCTCTGTAGTCTATTTTATAGAATACTCGCTTTAATGGCCCAGTAGTCGTTGTAGGCTATGTAAAGACATTGATCAAGAAAATCACAGGAAATATTTGCAGTGAGTGCAGGTTTTGATTTCTCTAGTGGCGTAGAGAGATGTGGTTGATCCATTCTTACCCCCAGCCAACAATGGGTCGGATACACGGACAGCCACACAATGGGTCGGATACACGGACATCCACACAATGAATCAATGAGAGAGGTTTTACAGCCAGTCAGCCTTCGTTGGCTATATAACACCACCACGGACGCACGAACATACGGACGGACGAACGGACAATAGATGGATGGATGGATGGGTTTTACGGCGTACCAGCTTTTGTAGGCTATGCAAGGCCATTGAGCATGAAATCCACTCGGATAGGTTAGATCAAGTCACGATGTTCCTAGTTATTCGCCTGTTACGGAATTACGAATCGTGTAGGGCGACGCGGTGGGTCTATTCTGACCCCCATCCCGAGGGGGCACGAACGAATGGACAAGAGAGGCAGGCAGAGTCTGAAGTTGTCGAGAACTGCTTTTTTTAAAGACATGACAGCGCATAGTCCTGGATTTGTGAACATTTCATGGCAGAGGACAATGAGATTGCTTTGCTCAAAGCACACTTGATAACAGTACACACTATTGTACACATCTTTATGGAGGATGAATGGAAGGGTAGTGTTTTACTGCCTATCAGTCTTTATAGGCTACGTAAGGCCATTAAGCACGAAAATCACTAGAATAGTATAGAGTAAGCGCAAATCAAGTCACGATGTCCTTATTTATTCGCGTCTTATGAATGGTGTCTCCGGTGGGTCTATTCTGGGTTGGAGGTCAGAATATCTTCATGAAGAGTGGGGAAGAATGTTGTTATGGTCAAATAAATTGAACTCTCACACAGATGGTTGAAAAATAGTACTTAACTGAAGCATTCGAAATCACTACAGGCATTCCTCAGTAGCTCTGTCTTGCAAATGTGTACGTTATTCAGTTACATAGAACACAGATAGCAAACGCTGTCTCTGGCGATCAAGAATGGGCGTGCATTGACACGCATTCATTTCAAGAAATGTATGTGCCTGAGAACTTAGTGAACCAAGGTCACGGGCACTTTATCCTCTGTTTCTCATGCTTTCACTGCAAGATGATGAAGCACTATGGCCGCTGCACGATTTTTCCGTGCAGGCATGGTGTCAATGAACTACATAGTCGTTCTATGTTTCGACTCCATTGTCATCACGTCAGGGCCCGTATGCATGAGAGGGAAGTAACGTGTGAGGGAGTGTGAACTATGCAAGTAAAATCACTACAAATGCATGAGTCAAAAGAGGTGGTTCCTTCACAAGTAACGCGACGATGTAGTGAAACAACCCGAATTCTACAACAGCCAGGACCCATGGGTACAGCCGCAGCACTGCTTCGACGTAAAAAGGTGAGAAGTAAATGTTTCAATAGGGCGTTACAGATGAACAGATGGCCTTGCAAGTAGACAAAGACAAGTACTCTTGAGGGAGCAGGTGCTGCAAAGAGCCAAGAATATTGTTCAATGTAATCAAGTGAATGAAGTCTTACGGCCCATCAACCTTTGTAAGCTTGTTAAGGCTAATGACTATACAGCAGTAGCAGTTGAGAGGCTAGATATAGGCCGTGAAGCCTTTTGAACGTCCCATCGTAACGTGTTGCCTTATATAGGGTCTTAGCGCAATTTTCTTATTGCGACAATGTCACTCATCATAGCTTCTGAATAACGACATAAATGTAGGATCCTTGTCCAGTTGGTTTTTGAAAACGTTAGTAGTCGGTGCAGTTTTGAGCCGAAACGGAAGGTTATTCCACAGGTGAGCAACACGATTACTGAAACAATACTTTCTTAGGTTAGTATTACTACGTTGAACAAATACTTTTCCGTCTGCATTTCTCGTACTAGTACAGCTTGGTGACTTAAAGAAATTGCTCCACTCCACGTCTACAAGATCATTGTACAATTTATAAGCCTCTATGAGGTCACCACGAATTCTTCTTCCCTTCAGTGAATGCAGATTTAGATACTCTAAGCGCTCGCTGTAGGACATCTCCCGGCATTCACTCAACAACTTGGTAGCCCTGCGCTGAACTCGCTCCACACCCTCTGACTGTCTTTTTAAATTCGGGTACCATATAATGTTACCATACTCAACTCTTAGACGAACTATAGCTTTGTGTAGCTGGATGAAAATGTCCTTGTTTAAATATATAAAGGTTCTTTTGATAACTCCAATCATCTGATTGGCCTTGTTTATAGAGGCTTGAATATGTGGGTCGAATGACAATTTAGGGTCAAAAGTGACTCCCAAGTCTCTCTCCTCGTTGCATACAGTAAGATTTAAGTCCTCTTTTCCCATTTTCATAGTGTACTTAACGCAGGGATTATTTTTCCCAAGGTGCATTACCTTACACTTTTCTACATTAAAATATAGATTCCATACATCCGACGACCACCTCTCCAATCGTTTAAAATCGCCCTGCACCCGGCTACAATTTCTTGATTTATCATAAATCTTCGTGTCGTCGGCAAAAACTTTGCACGATGACTGTATCCCTTCTGGTAAGTCGTTTATGAAAACTGTAAAAAGAACCGGACCCAGAATACTTCCTTGTGGAATTCCGCTTAGAACCTTTGCTTGGGATGAGTTTGCATTGCCAACTCTCACCTTCTGAACTCTTCCTGATAGAAAGCTCCTTACCCAATTTAGAATATTACCAGTCACTCCATAAGCCTGTAGCTTACATAATAATCTTTCGTGAGGAACGGAATCGAAAGCCTTCCGGAAATCAAGATAGATGATATCTACTGGGTTCCTTTCATCAAGCATCTTAGTGAGTTCTTCCATTACCTTCATTAGTTGAGTCATGCATGATCTCCTACTGCGAAAACCATGTTGGCACTTTGCATACAGGTTATTACAATCGCTTGAGCTGATTAGAGACAGAGCGAGTAAATTGTTGATTTCTCCATTGTTTCGCTCTTTCAAAATCGCGTAGGGAGACGCGCTGCGTCAATTCTTATAACCTAAACCTATGTGCTCAAAGATAGCGTGCCTGTGCAGCTTGAGATTACGAATCTTCATCAGTTTGATTTCTGCCCAGTGCTCTGAATGTCAAAGTGAAGAAATTCAATCAAGCGCGGGTAAACGGCTGGAGTAACTATGAATCTCTGAGCAGAGTTGCAGAGTTGGGAACTACCCAAATACCCAATAGTTAGTGATACAATATAGGTTAATTACACACTAAGTGCCCGTGAGGTGTGAAGAGAGCAAGATACAGATGCACCAATAATTAGAGACCTAGGTGACAAAGTATAGACTTAACTACAAACAGTACAGAAACCATCAATAAGTCTAGTATAGCGAGTTCCAGCTTAGCCAGAGAAGTGATAGTGACATTGAGGAGGAGAATGAATTTTCAAGGGGTAACTTATATGAGGGGTCTGGGGTGGCTTACAGAAGATGGAGAGGAGATACAACCATGGATACTGAATGCTATATTTCACCTAGAAGAACTGACAGCTGTAGATGATGCCAATATATTAGAGGAAGAAACTACTAGGATACCAGTGGGAGAATTTGCCGCAATAGTAATCCCGTTAAACAATATATACAAGTGTCAGTTTTGTGATGACACATTCAATACAATAGAAGGCTTAATCAACCATATCCGTATGAAGTATAAGTTGCAAGTGAGATATACCTGCTACAAGTGTACAAAGACTAAGGACAAGTTAAGTTCAAGCGCACATTCGACGCTGTAAGGGTCCTAAACCCAGTACAGAGAACTCTGATCAGCAATGTCCTGAATGCCCGGCTCGATTCCCTGCATCTAGAGGGTTAGGCCAACATATCAAACACCGACATCCGGTGCTAGCAAATGACAGAAGAGTGCAGCAAAGACAGATGGACATAGAGAGGAAAAGACAACTAAGAAAAGGGGTTGTCTCCAATCCAGTAAGGGCTAAGAGCCCATCAGTAGAGACTACGAGCCTGCCCAGCACTAGTCCGAATACTTTTCATGATAGGATCACAGAAGTGCTGGCAAACTACAGGGTGACGACTAAATTGTGGCCTCGCTAGGAGACAACCAAATTGTTACAACTACTGTTCGCCAGAGGTGACACATTGTCTCATTCAGGTGGCAACAGTACTAGCAGAACAAGGTCTGAAATATACAGCAAAACAAATTGAAAGTAGAAGACGTGTCCTGAAGAAGTATCTAAGAGTAAATACAACCCCAGCTTTAGATCCCAGCCAGGGTAACGGGACTACCCAGAGCGAAAGGAGGCCCTCCACAATCCCAACACCACCCACTGTGTCTGAGGACACTCGCCAGCTGCATGTAGATGAGGGCGTGAATGTGTCTTCGGACATCCGTCATGGCCTGAACGTGTCTTCGGACATCCGCCAAATCCATGCGAACAAGAGTGACAACGTGCTTGCTTTACTTGTAAAAGCTGAAAGTGGGGAGTTGGTGGAAGAGGAGATGGAAGAGGCTAT
>JAWQFJ010023384.1:0-21317 GCA_034096865.1 Theodoxus fluviatilis | reverse complement strand
CACACACACACCTTTTTTACTCACATGCGAAGCAAAAGTGAGTCTATGTACTCACCCGTGTCGCCTGTCCGGGCGTCCGTGAAAAACTTAACGTTGGATTTTTAAAGGAGTATATTAAGTCTATCAACACCCAATTTGTCATGATGGTGTATGATGACAAGGCGTCAAAAAACATTCATAGTGACTTGACCTTGCTTCAAGGTCAAGGTCGCAGGGGCCGTAAATGTTGTCTAAAAAACAGCATTTTTCACATTTTCCCAATTTTCTCTGAAGTTTTTGAGATTGGATACCTGACCTATATATGGTGTATAGGGCAAAGTAATCCCTATCTTTTGATACCAGTTTGATTGACCTTGCTTCAAGGTCAAGGTCACAGGAGCTCTTTAAAGTTGGATTGTATACATATTTTGAAGTGACCTTGACCCTGAACTATGGAAGATAACTCTTCCAAACTTCATAACATTGTAGTACACATGTTATACTTTCATACTAGGTCACCTGTGTCGTCCGTCCGGGCGTCCTGTAATCCGTAAAAAAACTTTAACGTTGGATTTTTCTCGGAGACTATTATTAAGTCTATCAACACCCAATTTGGCATGATGGTGTAGGATGACAAGGCGTCAAAAAACATACATAGTGACTTGACCTTGCTTCAAGGTCAAGGTCACAGGAACTCTTTAAAGTTGGATTGTATACATATTTTGAAGTGACCGTGACCCTGAACTATGGAAGATAACTCTTCCAAACTTCATAACATAGTAGTACCCATGTTATACTTTCATCATGAGACACATTTGGTCACATATCATCAAGGTCAAGGTCACTTTGACTCTTATGAAATGTGACCAAAATGGGGTAGTGAACCACTAAAAGTGACCATATCTCATGGTAGAAAGTGCCAATAACTGATAAGCACTATTGTGCTTCCTATGTCTTGAATTAACAGCTTTGTGTTGCATGACCTTGGATGACCTTGACCTTGGGTCAAGGTCACATGTATTTTGGTAGGAAAAATGTGTAAAGCAGTTCTTAGTGTATGATGTCATTGGTAGGTTTAGTTGTTTGACCTTGACATTGAATGTCATCTCAAAGTCATGTAAAGGTCAAGGTCATGTAAAGGTCAAGGTCAAGTATGTGAGTCGTATGGGCTTTGCCCTTCTTGTTCTCTTTTTTTTCCATCTCAGGTAGAAGTATAGTGGAACCTCCGAATAGCGAACCTCTAAATAGCACCACACCTCGCAATTGCACTAGGTCACGGCCGGCACGGATTGATTTCTTAAGAAAATTACCTCTGAATAGCACCAAACCTCGCGATTGCGATTAGCGATACCCCTCTTCCGGTCCCGACCGCGGTTTTTACCTGCAAATAGCACCACTTTGGCTCAATAAAAGTGACACACGCAGAAGGCCTATCCTTGCCGAGTTGCACGCGGTGACCTCACTTTCACTTCATTGGCACACGCGCAGTATCGTATCCTGCCACACAGGGACCTCTCTGTGTTCAGCTACTGGTAGGCAAGCATGCGATGTGTTTGAAAGCTCATGATAACACACAGCGTGGCGTCAGAAGCCTCGTAAACAGATTCAATCCACGAAGTGAACACAATAGCTTGCACAGTATCCTTACACGCAGAGATCTCGATATTGGCTTAATGTGATCGACTGCAATGTTTTTGAAACATCATGATAAAACTTAGTGTGTTGTCCAAAGATTTATTACGAATCGCAAAGCCACCCAGAAGACCATCAATGACTTTTTCTTACCCAACTCATGCAGATCTCCATAGTCATTTTGCCAAACTATTTTTAACTTAAGTGAAGTGTGTATCAAATAAAATAATGAATGATTTTAACAATTGTTCTGTGGCCCTTTCTATTTATGTTCTCATTTTTTCTTCCATACTATCCACATTTTCATGTGAGTGTTTCGAAATGTGTCCTTGACCATGAGAATTGTTGAACCTCCAAATAGCACCATACCTCGGAATAGCACCACTTTATGTTTGGTCCCTAGGGGTGGTGCTATTCGCAGGTTCTACTGTATAAGGTAGGAGTACAAGGTAGCAGTACAAGGTAGGAGTACAAGGTAGGAGTACAAGGTAGCAGTACAAGGTAGGAGCACAAGGTAGCAGTAGCAGTACAAGGTAGCAGTACAACGTAGCAGTACAAGGTAGCAGTACAAGGTAGCAGTACAAGGTAGCAGTACAAGGTAGCAGTACAAGGTAGGAGTACAAGGTAGGAGCACAAGGTAGCAGTACAAGGTAGTAGTACAAGGTAGGAGTACAAGGTAGGAGCACAAGGTAGGAGCACAAGGTAGCAGTACAAGGTAGCAGTACAAGGTAGGAGTACAAGGTAGGAGAACAAGGTAGCAGTACAAGGTAGTAGTACAAGGTAGGAGTACAAGGTAGGAGTACAAGGTAGGAGCACAAGGTAGCAGTACAAGGTAGGAGCACAAGGTAGCAGTACAAGGTAGCAGTACAAGGTAGGAGTACAAGGTAGGAGTACAAGGTAGCAGTACAAGGTAGGAGTACAAGGTAGGAGTACAAGGTAGGAAAACAAGGTAGCAGTACAAGGTAGGAGTACAAGGTAGCAGTACAAGGTAGAAGTACAAGGTAGGAGCACAAGGTAGGAGTACAAGGTAGGAGCACAAGGTAGGAGTACAAGGTAGGAGTACTAGGTAGCAGTACAAGGTAGGAGTACTAGGTAGCAGTACAAGGTAGCAGTACAAGGTAGGAGTACAAGGTAGGAGTACAAGGTAGGAGCACAAGGTAGGAGTACAAGGTAGCAGTACAAGGTAGGAGCACAAGGTAGGAGTACAAGGTAGGAGCACAAGGTAGGAGTACAAGGTAGGAGTACTAGGTAGCAGTACAAGGTAGGAGTACTAGGTAGCAGTACAAGGTAGCAGTACAAGGTAGCAGTACAAGGTAGCAGTACAAGGTAGGAGTACAAGGTAGCAGTACAAGGTAGAAGTACAAGGTAGCAGTACAAGGTAGCAGTACAAGGTAGCAGTACAAGGTAGCAGTACAAGGTAGGAGTACAAGGTAGCAGTACAAGGTAGCAGTACAAGGTAGCAGTACAAGGTAGGAGTACAAGGTAGCAGTACAAGGTAGCAGTACAAGGTAGCAGTACAAGGTAGCAGTACAAGGTAGCAGTACAAGGTAGCAGTACAAGGTAGGAGTACAAGGTAGCAGTACAAGGTAGGAGTACAAGGTAGCAGTACAAGGTAGGAGTACAAGGTAGCAGTACAAGGTAGGAGTACAAGGTAGCAGTACAAGGTAGCAGTACAAGGTAGCAGTACAAGGTAGCAGTACAAGGTAGAAATACAAGGTAGGAGCACAAGGTAAGAGTACAAGGTAGAAAAACAAGGTAGGAGCACAAGGTAGGAGTACAAGGTAGGAGTACAAGGTAGAAATACAAGGTAGGAGCACAAGGTAGCAGTACAAGGTAGGAGTACAAGGTAGCAGTACAAGGTAGGAGTACAAGGTAGCAGTACAAGGTAGCAGTACAAGGTATAAATACAAGGTAGGAGCACAAGGTAGGAGTACAAGGTAGAAAAACAAGGTAGGAGCACAAGGTACCTTGTACTCCTACCTTGTACTACTACCTTGTACTGCTACCTTGTTCTCCTACCTTGTACTGCTACCTTGTACTGCTACCTTGTGCTCCTACCTTGTGCTCCTACCTTGTACTCCTACCTTGTACTACTACCTTGTACTGCTACCTTGTGCTCCTACCTTGTACTCCTACCTTGTACTGCTACCTTGTACTGCTACCTTGTACTGCTACCTTGTACTGCTACCTTGTACTGCTACCTTGTACTGCTACTGCTACCTTGTGCTCCTACCTTGTACTGCTACCTTGTACTCCTACCTTGTACTCCTACCTTGTACTGCTACCTTGTACAAGGTAGGAGTACAAGGTAGAAATACAAGGTAGGAGCACAAGGTAGCAGTGCAAGGTAGGAGTACAAGGTAGGAGCACAAGGTAGAAGTACAAGGTAGGAGCACAAGGTAGGAGTACAAGGTAGGAGTACAAGGTAGCAGTACAAGGTAGGAGTACAAGGTAGAAGTACAAGGTAGGAGTACAAGGTAGGAGTACAAAGTAGCAGTACAAGGTAGGAGTACAAGGTAGCAGTACATTAGGTAGCAGCACAAGGTAGGAGTACAAGGTAGCAGTACAAGGTAGGAGTACAAGGTAGCAGTACAAGGTAGGAGTACAAAGTAGCAGTACAAGGTAGGAGCACAAGGTAGCAGTACAAGGTAGAAGTACAAGGTAGCAGTACAAGGTAGGAGTACAAGGTAGCAGTACAAGGTAGGAGCACAAGGTAGCAGTACAAGGTAGGAGTACAAAGTAGCAGTACAAAGTAAGAGCACAAGGTAGAAGTACAAGATAGGAGTACAAGGTAGGAGTACAAGGTAGCAGTACAAGGTAGGAGTACAAGGTAGGAGTACAAAGTAGCAGTACAAGGTAGGAGTACAAGGTAGCAGTACATTAGGTAGGAGCACAAGGTAGGAGTACAAGGTAGCAGTACAAGGTAGGAGTACAAGGTAGCAGTACATTAGGTAGGAGCACAAGGTAGGAGTACAAGGTAGCAGTACAAGGTAGCAGTACAAGGTAGGAGTACAAGGTAGCAGTACAAGGTAGGAGTACAAGGTAGCAGTACATTAGGTAGGAGCACAAGGTAGGAGTACAAGGTAGCAGTACAAGGTAGGAGTACAAGGTAGCAGTACAAGGTAGAAGTACAAGGTAGCAGTACAAGGTAGGAGTACAAGGTAGGAGCACAAGGTAGGAGTACAAGGTAGGAGTACAAGGTAGAAGTACAAGGTAGGAGTACAAGGTAGGAGTACAAAGTAGCAGTACAAAGTAAGAGCACAAGGTAGAAGTACAAGATAGGAGTACAAGGTAGGAGTACAAGGTAGCAGTACAAGGTAGGAGTACAAGGTAGGAGTACAAGGTAGGAGTACAAGGTTGGAGTACAAGGTAGCAGTACAAGGTAGGAGCACAAGGTAGCAGTACAAGGTAGGAGTACAAGGTAGGAGTACAAGGTAGCAGTACAAGGGAGCAGTACAAGGTAGGAGCACAAGGTAGGAGCACAAGGTAGGAGCACAAGGTAGGAGCACAAGGTAGGAGTATAAGGTAGAAGAACAAGGGAGCAGTACAAGGTAGGAGTACAAGGTAGGAGTACAAGGTAGGAGTACAAGGTAGCAGTACAAGGTAGGAGTACAAGGGAGCAGTACAAGGTAGGAGCACAAGGTAGGAGTACAAGGTAGCAGTACAAGGTAGGAGTACAAGGTAGCAGTACAAGGTAGCAGTACAAGGTAGCAGTACAAGGTAGGAGTACAAGGTAGCAGAACAAGGTAGGAGCACAAGGTAGGAGTACAAGGTAGGAGTACAAGGTAGGAGTACAAGGTATGAGCACAAGGTAGGAGTACAAGGTAGGAGCACAAGGTAGGAGTATAAGGTAGAAGAACAAGGTAGCTGTACAAGGTAGGAGCACAAGGTAGGAGCACAAGGTAGGAGCACAAGGTAGGAGTACAAGGTATCAGTACAAGGTAGGAGCACAAGGTAGCAGTACAAGGTAGCAGTACAAGGTAGCAGTACAAGGTAGGAGTACAAGGTAGCAGTACAAGGTAGGAGCACAAGGTAGCAGTACAAGGTAGGAGTACTAGGTAGCAGTACAAGGTAGCAGTACAAGGTAGGAGTACAAGGTAGGAGTACAAGGTAGGAGTACAAGGTAGCAGAACAAGGTAGGAGCACAAGGTAGGAGTACAAGGTAGGAGTACAAGGTAGGAGTACAAGGTAGCAGAACAAGGTAGGAGCACAAGGTAGGAGTACAAGGTAGGAGTACAAGGTAGGAGTACAAGGTATGAGCACAAGGTAGGAGTACAAGGTAGCAGTACAAGGTAGGAGTACAAGGTAGGAGTACAAGGTTCGAGAACAAGGTAGCAGTACAAGGTAGTAGTACAAGGTAGGAGTACAAGGTAGCAGTACAAGGTAGGAGTACAAGGTAGCAGTACAAGGTAGGAGTACAAGGTAGGAGTACAAGGTAGGAGTACAATTTACAAGTGCAAGATAGGAGTACAAGGTAGGAGTACAAGGTAGGAGCACAAGGTAGGAGTACAAGGTAGCAGTACAAGGTAGTAGTACAAGGTAGGAGTACAAGGTAGGAGTACAAGGTAGGAGCACAAGGTAGCAGTAGCAGTACAAGGTAGCAGTACAAGGTAGCAGTACAAGGTAGCAGTGCAAGGTAGCAGTACAAGGTAGGAGCACAAGGTAGCAGTACAAGGTAGTAGTACAAGGTAGGAGTACAAGGTAGGAGCACAAGGTAGGAGCACAAGGTAGCAGTACAAGGTAGCAGTACAAGGTAGGAGGACAAGGTAGGAGAACAAGGTAGCAGTACAAGGTAGTAGTACAAGGTAGGAGAACAAGGTAGGAGTACAAGGTAAGAGCACAAGGTAGCAGTACAAGGTAGGAGCACAAGGTAGCAGTACAAGGTAGCAGTACAAGGTAGGAGTACAAGGTAGGAGTACAAGGTAGGAGTACAAGGTAGGAGTACAAGATAGGAGTACAAGGTAGGAGTACAAGGTAGGAGCACAAGGTAGCAGTACAAGGTAGCAGTACAAGGTAGGAGTACAAGGTAGCAGTACAAGGTAGGAGTACAAGGTAGGAGTACAAGGTAGGAGTACAAGGTAGCAGTACAAGGTAGGAGTACAAGGTAGCAGTACAAGGTAGGAGCACAAGGTAGGAGTACAAGGTAGGAGCACAAGGTAGGAGTACAAGGTAGCAGTACAAGGTAGGAGTACTAGGTAGCAGTACAAGGTAGGAGTACAAGGTAGGAGTACAAGGTAGGAGTACAAGGTAGGAGTACAAGGTAGGAGCACAAGGTAGGAGTACAAGGTAGCAGTACAAGGTAGGAGCACAAGGTAGGAGTACAAGGTAGGAGTACAAGGTAGGAGTACAAGGTAGCAGTACAAGGTAGAAGTACAAGGTAGCAGTACAAGGTAGGAGTACTAGGTAGCAGTACAAGGTAGGAGTACTAGGTAGCAGTACAAGGTAGGAGCACAAGGTAGGAGTACAAGGTAGCAGTACAAGGTAGGAGTACAAGGTAGCAGTACAAGGTAGCAGTACAAGGTAGCAGTACAAGGTAGCAGTACAAGGTAGGAGTACAAGGTAGGAGCACAAGGTAGGAGCACAAGGTAGGAGTTCAAGGTAGGAGTACAAGGTAGGAGAACAAGGTAGGAGTACATTTAGGTTTGCAGTACAAGGTAGGAGAACAAGGTAGGAGCACAAGATGAAGCTAAAAAATGGAATGCTGAGGGTGAGACTGTTGCTTGATTTTCTGGTGAGATGGCATGTGATATTTATTTTTATGTCATGTCACTTTCTTTCTAAACTCAAATGCCATAAATTTATCAGTTAATATAATTGATTTTAATGAGCATAAAACAGAGGGATGTAAAGGAATCTGTGATGGGCATAAATGATGATGATGATGATGATGATGTCTACTTGTATAGCGCACGTATCCATGCTGGCAACATGCTCAAGGCGCTTAAGCCTATGTTGAGGCTGTCTCTCATTGTGTAGTGTCTCAAGTCAATGAGACCAGTCTCCTGCTGCCAAGGGCGCTGGCACACTGTTTTCCACAAAGGAGAAATTGTGCGTGCTGGGTGTTTTTACTGTGGCAGACACCCACCCGTCGAGGACATGAGCGTCAGGATCTTTATAGTGCGTGATTTTGATGTTGTGAATGCGTATCACACACTAGACCTCGGTTTATTAAGGTCTCATCCAAAGGACCTGGGGAGAGGCCCTGAGGAGGGCCGTTTGGTAGCCCTAAAGAGGGCCATTTGGTACCCGGTTTCACTCCTGAGTGGGGAGAAGCAATCGGAGTTAAGCATCTTGCTCAAGGATGCAATTCTGGGGACCGCGCAGCTTCGAATCATGTGAAAGTGATGGACAGAGAAACAGTATATAAATATCTCAAAGTATCTCGGAATAAATTTGGAGTCCTCCCTACATATGTTGTTGGAAAAATAATAAATTATTTTACACTGGTACTGGTAGGTTGTAAATGTTATATTTGTCCCAGTGAATATCAACACATTACAAAAGCATTCTTATCTAACACAGTATTTTGCCATTGATCCCTCTTGCTGTGCATGTGGCTTGTTATAAAGGGCTGATTGTCAGTCAGGGCTGGCCACAGCAGTGATTCACACACAGACTGACCAAAGAATTTATAGATTCCAAAAAACCCGCTTAAAATGGCAGCCAATCAGATGTTGTGGCCCACCAGCTTGGCTTTCTCACAGCCCTCTCTTCAGAAGAGTCCAGTAGTGTGGCCCATCTCTGAAGCTTTTCCAAAGCTTTTTATAAAATGTGACATATCATTTTTGACTCACATGCGAAGCAAAAGTGAGTCTATGTACTCACCCGTTTCGTCTGTCCGGGCGTCCGGGCTACCGAAAACTTTAACGTTGGATTTTTCTCGGAGACTATTAAGTCATTCAATACCAAATGTGCCATGATGGTGTATGATGAAAAGGCCTCAAAAAACATACATAGTGACTTGTCCTTGCTTCAAGGTCAAGGTCCCAGGGGCCATAAATGTTGTCTAAAAACAGTCATTTTTCACATTTTCTCAATTTTCTCTGAAGTTTTTGAGATTGGATACCTGACCTATATATGGTGTATAGGGCAAAGTAATCCCTATCTTTTGATACCAGTTTTGTTGACCTTGCTTCAAGGTCAAGGTCACAGGAGCTCTTCAAAGTTGGATTGTATACATATTTTGAAGTGACCTTGACCCTGAACTATGGAAGATAACTGTTTCAAACTTAATAATTATGTGGGGCACATGTTATACTTTCATCATGAGACACATTTGGTCACATATCATCAAGGTCAAGGTCACTTTGACCCTTATGAAATGTGACCAAAATGGGGTAGTGAACCACTAAAAGTGACCATATCTCATGGTAGAAAGTGCCAATAAGCACCATTGTGCTTCCTATGTCTTGAATTAACAGCTTTGTGTTGCGTGACCTTGGATGACCTTGACCTTGGGTCAAGGTCACATGTATTTTGGTAGGAAAAATGTGTAAAGCAGTTCTTAGTGTATGATGTCATTGCTAGGATTAGTTGTTTGACCTTGACCTTGAAGGTCACATGAAGGTCAAGGTCATATAAAGGTCAAGGTCAAGCATGTGAGTCGTATGGGCTTTGCTGTTCTTGTTAGGTTTGAGTGATGGGTTGTACTGGAATTTCCAAAAAGAGCTGTCAATGTGGATGTTATTGATCTTTCTGCATTGTTAGTGGCACTCAACACCGATGAATTTGATTGGTTCTGTCTGAAACAGTTTCTAGAATAATGTTTTTGCACTTAACAACATACAACCTTGGTGGATTTTGCAGTGACCTCTGTTTCAGCTTCAGCAGTTATTTGATAAGGAGCTTCTATGTTCTCCTCAGTAAACTCTAAAATTAAAAAGCACCATGGTACTGTGTGAAAAGTCTGAGATATAATCAGAGGCTGGGAAGAAGAGGAGAAAAAGAGGAGGAAGAGGAAGATGCCTATTAATGCCAAGCTCTGTGTAATAATGTGATGACCCCCCCTCTATGGGCACGGGCATGTCGTGCAGGCCCTCAAATCTGTCCTGCTCAGATGTGAATTTGGTTAAGTTTTCCTTTTCGTCACAGCTGGTGATTGTTAGAACTAGAATGTCTCAGGTAATGCAAAGATTATATCAAACTGTTGGAGATGCAATATGTGCACCTCCTGTGTCAGGAACAGATCAATGTATTTATTGTCAGTCTCCCCCTTTAGGTACCGTGGTCTGGGGCTTTTTGTTTTGCTGTCCCTGGGACTAAATTTAGCATGAAGACTGGCTTGCTCTGAGATGAATGACACATCAGCATCTAATGCTTCATCATTGTAAAAAACATTGAAACTACCAGGTCACACTAATTGTTAGGTCTGCATAACAGATTCTAGGAAACATACAAATGTTGATAAAATAATTAAATATATTTCATTTCGAAAGCAAAAAAAAATTAAAAAGTATGGAGACATTTTGAGATATATGTCACAATGACTAGAGTAGAGACCAAAAGAAGCAGTCTGCTGTAAGTCAAGTCTCTGCCCAAGTTGGTAGAACTATTTTGAGTTTTAAGATCCTTGCACAGCTCAGGAACAGATGTGTGTTGTTTCAGATACACAAGACATCCCTCACCTGCTCATCATCCTAGCAGCCATTTTAGTGGAAGGAGGGTGGAGTGCTGACGGGTACAACTGGGAGCATCTGGACCTTCCCGCTGGACACATGCCTTTCTTCTTCAACAACAACCCAGCTATTAGGGACCTGTGTCGAAGCGAACCTGACTGCCCCTACAGGGTCAGTTACAAGTCCTTTGACCTGGTCATACATTGTTACATTAGGGATTAAGATGCATGCATATGCCCAAATGAAGCAGTGCAAATCCATAAAGGCTTCCATATAGAATGGAAATGTAGAAAGTTTGACATTATACTTAGGCCAAAAAAAAAAATTGGTGTGGTTAAGGTAACATAGCCAAAAAAAATAGGGTAGGTAGGTCGGCAATAACTTTTTCTTTTTTTTAAACTTTTTATTTCTCGTGGAAACCAAATTAAACCTACTCGACTTGGAAATTCCCTTTGAACAAGTGTGACTTAACTTCTCTTGTAAAATTTATGTAAAGAAAAGCATTGACTTACCAGTGAAGATATGGATAATGGCTGATATGAGATTGTCTGTCCTGCTAGTGTCAGTATCATGTGACCAACCATCGGTGCCCCTAACGTGAACCAGATGTAATTGAAATGCATCATGAACTTGTGAGCACTGCATGTTGATCATCCTCTTCATCTTCCTCACTCTCGGCTTGAAAAACTTCACATTTGAAATGTATCGCCTTCAGTTCAAAAACGTGTCCCCGACCTCTCCAACAGTCAAACCCCAAGCCAACTCAAACCCATCCCCATCTGCTTTGCACGTGGTCACATCACCAGAGCTGCCAAGTGCTACGATTTAGGCGTAGCATGCTACGATTTCGCCGTGCTTGCTACGATGCTACGATCGTCAGGGAAAAACTACGATTTTTCAAAGCCTGGAACTGAACTTTTGACCGTCACGAAGAAACACCCCCCCCCCCCCCCCCCCCCCCCACACACACACACCCCGCTTTATGCTGGCGGTTCAGCGCTGAGCGTCGAACTGAACTTTTGACCGTCACGTAGAACCCCCCCCCCCCCCCCCCCCCCCCCCCCCCCCCCCCTCCCCAGCTTCACGTCGGCGGCTCAGCGCTCAGGGACTTGACAGCCCAGCCCTCAACCCACAACTTTGATATTAAAAAAAACTTCAACATTTTCAATAAAAAGATGTAGGGTCGGCGCCCCAGAATAGGGTAGGTCGGGTTACCGTAACCACACCATATTTTTTTTTTGGCCTTATAGCCAAGTTGTTTAAAGCAGGATCCTTAACTTCAATTTGATGAACAACTACTGGACTAAAATTAAGCCCCTCTTTTAGACAGTTGAAAAGGTCATTGACAGACATGTTGATAATAATGGATGGAAAATTATGGAACTTTTTGTATAACCATATGCCACATGGCAGCAGTAATAGCTAGTTGACCCTTCACAGTGCACGGAACTTTAAGGTAGGTAAGAAAATTACTGGCTCACTGACAGGTGTGAATTTCACTGAGAGAGAACTTGCTGTTAGGATCAAAGCTCAAGAAATGTTTTTAGTTGTTACTTACATCACACATGTAAGAATCTAATGCCAGTTTTTCTTGATGGGTTTGAAAGCACAGCTTTCTTCCGTTGGGGCAAAACTAGAATGTGAAATGGCTGCAGACATGTTGAATGAAACAGGACCATCACTTCTCAGATGTTATGAGGAATGTGTGTTGATTTTGGAAGAAAAAAAAATCCTTCTAATAAGCTGTCCTCACTCAGTTTTGGTGTTCTCTGAAAGAATTTTATGCGAGTAGAGCAAGGCAAGGGATTGAACCATGGACCTTTCTGATTGTTAAAAATTGCATCATCATGTTATATTACTATTGAAGAAAGTAATCATTTATTAAATAGATTACCAACGCATTGCTCAACCTAAATGACATACGTTGGATAACAGGAAGTTTTTGTTCAACTTTATGAGTTGTTGGTCTGCATTGATTTTGATTATAATAATTGTATGAATTAGAGTAGCAAAGAGCTGTTATAGTTAAAGCTTAATTTCTTGTTGAATTTCTCACTCTTCTTTAATGGGATTGATTCATGCATTAACAAGTAATACTCAAGTTGGACGATGTTGGAATGTATTTTGATTTTTTGACTCACATGCGAAGCAAAAGTGAGTCTATGTACTGAGCCGTGTCGTCCGTCCGGGCGTCCGTCCAGGCGTCCGTCCGGGCGTCCGGGCGTCCGTAAAAAACTTAAACGTTGGATTTTTCTCGGAGACTATTAAGTCTATCAACACCAAATGTAGCATGATGGTGTATGATGACAAGGCCTCAAAAAACATACATAGTGACTTGACCTTGCTTCAAGGTCAAGGTCACAGGAGCCATAAATGTGGTCTCAAAAACAGTCATTTTTCACATTTTCCCAATTTTCTCCCACGTTATTGAGAATGGCGACCTTAGCTACAAGTGGTATATAGGTCAAAGCAATCCCTATCTTTTGATACCAGTTTGGTTGACCTTGCTTCAAGGTCAAGGTCACAGGAGCTCTTCAAAGTTGGATTGTATACATATTTTGAAGTGACCTTGACCCTGAACTATGGAAGATAACTGTTTCAAACTTAATAATTATGTGGGGCACATGTTATACTTTCATCATGAGACACATTTGGTCACATATCATCAAGGTCAAGGTCACTTTGACCCTTATGAAATGTGACCAAAATGGGGTAGTGAACCACTAAAAGTGACTATATCTCATGGTAGAAAGTGCCAATAAGCACCATTGTGCTTCCTATGTCTTGAATTAACAGCTTTGTGTTGCATGACCTTGGATGACCTTGACCTTGGGTCAAGGTCACATGTATTTTGGTAGGAAAAATGTGTAAAGCATTTCTTTGTGTATGATGTCATTGGTAGGTTTAGTTGTTTGACCTTGACCTTGAAGGTCACCTGAAGGTCAAGGTCATATAAAGGTCAAGGTCAAGCATGTGAGTCGTATGGGCTTTGCCCTTCTTGTTTATAAAGAAGAGCAATTGAACTTGAAGAAATCTTTTAAATGGCAAGCACTGGCTTGCAATATCAACATCAACTGTTGTTTTTTTAACAAATCAGTATCGTTGACATGACAAATGAGCTCTATCAGATGGTAATGATGAAGAGTTAAAAGAATTTGATAGATAGCACAAACATCTATTACATTGAAGCATAGAGTAGCAGTAACAATGGTGGTTGCCTGTTTGTTTTAGCACCAGCTGAATGAGACCAGGTGCTGGGGTTATGAAAAGGACTGCCCAGAATCACAGAGACTGAGCCAGCCAACCTGCCCTGGGTCCAGTAGAGGATGGTAATACTTGTGATGTCTGATTCCCATTGGGAAATACACATATTTTTCAGCCTAGAGGGCGATACCTTCTTTTTTTCTCCAATGACCCATATGCCATATACAATGTGTGACTGCTCTCAGACACAACGTTGAGACGGTTGTAAGGAGACTCATGGTTTATTGTTTGTCTCTTTACAGTGCCGTAAAAACTGCGAACATAAAAACAATAACCCATCCATTAGCTGGTGGAAAAATGATTTAACTTGCAAACTAAAATTAAAGAAATGTTGTGATTGAAAATCACATGGCTATCAAATCAGGCTTGGCACTTGGGCTCAAGTACTTTTCAACAGTGCCAAAGAAAAAATACACGTGGCAATAATTTTAAGTCACATTAAAGTGAATTGCATACAATCAAATGAAATCAAATCAAAAGCATGTTTTACATTCATCATGCAATATATGTCTAAACTATTTCCTTTTCTGTCACTTGACATCACGACACCAGTCAAAGTCATATTTCACAAAATGAGATTCCATTGTCTGACCACGAGGAGTGGGTTTGCACCCACGAGGCAAAATCAAAATTCTCATTCTACAACATGCATATATGAAAAGTTCTAAAATACAACAAACAAGGTTAAATGAAATCATCTTACGTCGTTGGCCTTTCTTGTCTAAAAGCAGCACGACTTATCAAATTAGGGGTTCAGACATTGAACGCTGAAGAAGGAGGCGACATTGCAACGTTACTTGCGAGTTGAGCCGAGTAGACAAAAAACAAGCGAGCTTCTTTTTGACTCACATGCGAAGCAAAAGTGAGTCTATGTACTCACCCGTTTCGTCCGTCCGGGTGTCCGAAAATTTTAACGTTGGATTTTTCTCGGAGACTATTAAGTCTATCAATACCAAATGTGGCATAATGGTGTATGATGACAAGGCCTCAAAAAACATACATAGTGACTTGTTCTTGCTTCAAGGTCAAGGTCGCAGGGGCCATAAATGTTGTCTAAAAAACAGTCATTTTTCACATTTTCTCAATTTTCTCTGAAGTTTTTGAGATTGGATACCTGACCTATATATTGCATATAGGGCAAAGTAAGCCCTATCTTTTGATACCAGTTTTGTTGACCTTGCTTCAAGGTCAAGGTCACAGGAGCTCTTCAAAGTTGGATTGTATACATATTTTGAAGTGACCTTGACCCTGAACTATGGAAGATAACTGTTTCAAACTTAATAATTATGTGGGGCACATGTTATACCTTCATCACGAAACACATTTGGTCACATATCAACAAGGTTAAGGTCACTTTGACCCTTATGAAATGTGACCAAAATGGGGTAGTGAGCCACTAAAAGTGACCATATCTCATGGTAGAAAGTGCCAATAGGCACCATTGTGCTTCCTATGTCTTGAATTAACAGCTTTGTGTTGCGTGACCTTGGATGACCTTGACCTTGGGTCAAGGTCACATGTATTTTGGTAGGAAAAATGTGTAAAGCAGTTCTTAGTGTATGATGTCATTGCTAGGATTAGTTGTTTGACCTTGACCTTGAAGGTCACCTGAAGGTCAAGGTCATATAAAGGTCAAGGTCAAGCATGTGAGTCGTATGGGCTTTGCCCTTGTTTCTCTTCTTTGTTAGGGCCGCCTGCCGCGGGAAGTGCCGCGAATGAAAACGAATAGAAATAATTTTACTAGCATGTAGCGAGATCTTGGATTTACAAGGAGGAAGACCAAAATCGAGGTTAGGGAAATTGTTATTTGTTTCGAATTATGCATGTGAAAATAAATTAATGCTGACAAAGCTAAGGACTACATCTCGCTGCGTAGGACTACAGACTCCGCTCAGTTTACATGCTGCGGCACGAGAGCTACATTGTAGTAAATGTTTTGCGGCAGCAACACAATGGTAGGGTCTTATTCATGGCCAAAATACTCATACTGGAGACAGAAATTCATATCACTTACCTTGTGCTACAAGCACACATGCTGTTTAACTCACTGGAGTCGTATCGCGAAAAATATCGCGATAGGCGTCCTCCTGCCAGAGTCGTATCCAGAGATTTGTTTGCGATGCGTTTGCAAATTTCTCCCTTTTGCTATAACAATCTAAGGGAGGTAAATCTTGTTGGCTTATATAGCTGAAGGAATTTGCGAGCAGATTTACTTCCCTTTACAATACATTTTCGACTGATGATCAAAATCGTAACCTTTGTGCATGTGGTGTGTATGTTGACAAAACAGCGGGAAAGCGTACTGCAAAACGTTTGATCTTCCAATTCTATGAACAAATTCTTTGATTTGGTTGATTGCTAGCCTCCATCTGCTTGTATTTGTCTGTACTAAATGTTTATACACATTTGCATCACTTGGATATTGACATTTAAAGTTTCTCATTTTCTAGGCACTTGTACACTTCCCATAACAGCTAGTGAACTGATTTATTTTCTACTTTTTCATTTTTGTGCATGTACACACTCAATTCTATGGTGTGTAATTCATAATTAGCATTTTTAATCCCTTAGATCATTCTTTGAATGTAAAGAGTAAAAAAACAAGCTTTCATTTGATTTATAATTTGTATTGTTATCTTATGCCTTTGTATCTTTATTATATTTTTGAAAATGCATGAAAAACTTACGATCCCGGAGAACGATCACAATATTTAGCCACGACTCCAGTGAGTTAAAATTTATCAGCATGTGTTGCTATAATGATCTGTAATTTTTTCCACAGAATTTCCATATTTGGATGATTATTTTGTCTGTGTATCTGTCCATCCATCTGTCCATCCATCTGTCTGTCCATCTGTCAGTCCATCTGTCATACATTTCCTCTGTTAACAGTCTGTAGCGTATGTGATGTTGTTGCTAAAGATGAACATAGATATTGATGCACACCTTATACTGCAATACACCATGTACGTGGCTGAATTTTTGTTTAAAGATGAGATGTACCTAGTATAAATGAGCACCTTGTGGTTATTATTTTTAAAAGTAATTAGAAGTGGAGCTAAACAATTAGGCTTTGATTGCTTGCCTGTAAATTCCCAATCCTCAATTTGCTATGATAATTCAAAGTAACGGACTTAATCAGTATCAGGCAGGCACTTTTGGAAAATAAATTTTTAGATGCAGTCTCTCCAATTAAAAGGGGGTTTCAATTGGATTCAGCAGGAGAGTTTTAACTGTGTAGCACACTTTCTTTTTTATTTCAAATTTTCTGGTATTATTAGCAGATCGGGAATGTTACTTTTTTTTCTCCCTCTATTTTCAGGACTTCCAGCAAAGAGGAACAGCTGAAAATATTTTGGAGCTCAGCTGACTTTGGTTATGTGAAGGAAAAGAAGGAAGAACTGAAAAGTCTTTGCAAGCCTTTGCAGGAGGTAGGAAGCTGTGTTAGCTTGTGTCTCCTCAGAGTTCATCAACTGTATTTAGCTTGGGGGGTGTTTGTGTCTTTTTTGAGTTAAAAGAAATATAAAGTTGTGTAAGGGTGTATGCAAGTGCAATCAAGAGCAAGTTGTGTGTGCATGCTTGGGTTGTATGTTTGTGTGTGCATGCACATGCAAACAGGCTCATGTGCATGTGTGCATAAACTATGCATAAGTGTATCATGTTTGTGTTTGTGTTTTTTGCAGTGCATTTGACCTTGCATTATTGCATAGTCAAGCACTGCTTGTTGTAGTGTCAGTAAACTTTCTGCTGTGTATGACTTTATACAAAATTTCTCCTTCATCATGTTATATTCATGCTTTGTATTGTGTGATCATTAATGACTAGATGCAAAATACATTGTTCAACATTTATGTATTTTTATGTTTGATTTGATGCCTTAACTGGTGCTTTTTTTAATTTACAGGGTGACAGCTCACTGGAGTGTGTGAAGTATCTCCGCTTCTGCAGAGCAAAGAATGTTTTCTTTGATTTCCAACATGCGGAATTTTCAAAAACCTCTAATAGGTAAACCTTTATCTTAATAATGCATATTGACTAATGGTACGAGGTTTCACCGTTAATGTTTTCATGGTGAGTGAAAATCTTAAAGAGAACAAATGTCTAAAAATTAATTGGAATGTTGGATCCTTCAACTGCTGCTTCAGCATGGAAAGGTGAAGGTGTGGAAACATAAATTGGTTTTGCACTCATCTGAGCCCAGTATCATGAAGGACGATGCATTGTTAAAGTATTGGATTGCTGTTGCTGTTTCCAGCCATGCCATGGAAAGCGGCAAAGGAAAGACTTGGCTTTGCAATACAGGGGACAGTTATGCTATGGAGGATATTATGCTATTCTGCACTATTAAGAGTGTTGTGATGTACCTTATTTATTATGTTGTTAGGAGGACTTCGATTTAGCATGCCATTGAAAGGATGCTGTGCTTAATAGTGCTGTTGAAAGGGCCAAACTGTCTTATGTTGGTGTACAGCTGATATCTCATGTTGTACTTTGCACCAGGTACCGGGAAGACCTGCTGAAGGAGGGCGATGTGGGGGGACGGTGCTCCCTCAACAAGGCAGCCTTGAGGGCGGAGGGAGAGCACAAGAGTCCTCTGCAGTCATGGTCAGTACTAGTCCCTTGGCGCCTCGCCCACACTGGGTTCCCTGTGTATGAGTCAAGACAGTCTTGTACTGCATGGATTGCAAGAACATCTCAATTCTAAGGAACCGAGTGACTGATTTTCATGGTTAAAATTTGTTGTCAACCCAGAGTGCAGATCCTGAAATTTACTTTGGAGACTTGCACCTATGGTTTGAGGGAATTTTGCCTTTCCTGGGCAAGGATAAGTTCCAGATGTCAGTGTGAGGGTCTCGTGAACTAAACCAAAAGTTTCATCACTTGTCGATAGCAGTGAGATAATCATTTTCATACTGTTCCATATTACATGAACGTATGGGTTCAGAAGGAGACTTATGGGCATCTTGAGACTATTGAACAAGTGAGGAGATGCATATAAAGTAGAGCTTCCAGTGTAAGATCACCTGGCAAATATCTCTTTCTACATAAGTCCACATGATTTTGCAACAGCTTTGGTTTGTTTGCTCTATGACAATGCCAAATGTGACCAGTATCACGTGATTAACCCATTATGACCTACAGCGTGTGATGAAAACAGCTTCCTAAAACCTGAGGGTTTTTAAAGGAAAAATAACAAACTCGACAACATTCATTTTAAAAAATTTCTTCACTTCTCAACTTCCTAGAAACAAGAAGTACACCACTGTCAAATGCAACGTCTGCGTAGCATCCAGTCTGAAATGGAGATGTAACGTGCACGTAGCGTCCGGTCATAATGGGTTAATCCCTTCTACGACTTCACTCTCCCCTATTCCCCCCACCCCCAAATCATTGGAATTTGATTCTGAATGGGTATTACTCTGTATTCTATGCAGTTTAAATTTCACAGAGAAGTAGATGTCAGGAAGAAGAGAAGAGGATAGGATGATAAAGGAAGACATTCCACTCCTTCATGGAAATATCATCTCCGTCATAATCATATGCTCTATCACCTTTTCCCCGGTAGCAGCAGTCAGTGAATTTTCAGCAGTCCAATTTTTTGCATGAAAAATGTTGTTTGATTTGGTTTTGTTTTGTGACTGAGGCTATTTTCACCTTCTTTTGTTTTGAAGGTATGCTGAATTTGAGCATTTTACTGAAGAACCAAATTTTGAGGCAAAATGTGATGTCTATATTGAAAAGCCTGCCCTTGTCATAAAATTGGATGCAAGTAAGTACATTGTTGCTGTTTTCTGCTTTATGTACCTTATTATGGCAAAAAAAGAGGAACCCCTAAGTCCGATGTTCTAGTGAGTTCCCTACTTGTGGAGCAGTTAGATTGCTTCTGTCATATGTCCTTGGTTTGTCTGCATGCAGCTGCAGAACTTAATTGTACTTCAAGTCATTGCATGTGATGTAATTCATAGTTATTAGAGAAATCATACTGTGGCTCAGAATTATGTTGAAATCCAGTGGTAAAGTGATGTTAACTCTATATGTTTTAAGTTAATGTACCAATTACTTTTTTTCCCTTTAATTTTGCAGCGGTAAACCTCTATCATCACTTCTGTGACTATGTCAACTTGTACGTCTCCCTGCATACCAACAACTCCTTTAGTCTGGATGTGCAGCTTGTCATATGGGACACGGTAAGGTTTCGCTTTTACTGCCTTTTGGAAACTTGACCCTACAGATCTTCCACCAAGCTTATGATGTGATAGCACTGATTTTATCAACATTGTTGTGAAATGTTGGCTGGAGATAAAAGTGTCCCATGTTCAATGAAAAATTCAAGATGCTTTGGAGATTGTTTTTCTTCAGAACTTTTATTTTCCACCAAAGCCTTGTGATTTTCCTGCCACTTCCCCCACCCCACCCCACCCACACCCACCCAACCTCCCACCCACCCCCACCCAAACTCTCATCCCCACCCACCCCCACCCAACCTCCCAACCCCACCCAACCTCCCACCCCCCTCCCACCCCCACCCAACGTCCCACCCCCACCCAACCTCCCACCCCACCCAACCTCTCACCCCCACCCAACCTCCCACCCCCACCCAACCTCCCACCCCCACCCCCACCCAACCTCCCACCCCCATCAAACCTCCCACCCCCACCCAACCTCCCACCCCCCCCCACCTCCCACCCACCCCCACCCCCACCCCCACCCAACCTCCCACCCCACCCAACCTCCCACCCCCACCCACCCCTCACTCCACCCAACCTCCCACCCACCCCACCCCCACCCAACCTCCCACCCCACCCCATCCAACCCCACCCCACCCCACCACACCCTACCCCACCACACCCTACCCTACCCTACCCTACCCAATCCAACCCCCCACCCACCCCCACCAACCCCCAACCAAACTCATACCCCCACCCAACCTCCCACCCCACCTCCCACCCCACCCAACCTCCCACCCCATCCAACCTTACCCACTCCACCCCACCCTACCATACCCTACCCAATCCAACCCCCCACCCACCCCCACTCAACCTCCCACCCCCACCCAACCTCCCATCCCCACCCAACCTCCCACCCCCACCCAACCTCCCACCTCCACCCAACCTCCCACCCCAACCCCCACCCCCACCCAACCTCCCACCCCACCCAATCTCCCCCCCCCACCCAACCTCCCACCCCCCCCCCAAACCTCCCACCCACCCCCACCCAACCTCCCATCCCCACCCAACCTCCCTCCCACCCCCACACCCACCCAACCTCCCACCTCACCCCATCCAACCCCACCCCACCCCACCACACCCTACCCCACCACACCCTACCCCACCTTACCCTACCCTACCCTACCCTACCCTACGCTACCATACCCTACCCTACCCTACCCTACTCAATCCAACCCCCCACCCACCCCCACTAACCCCCGACCAAACTCCTACCCGCACCCAACCTTCCACCCCCACCCAACCTCCCACCCCACCCCATCCAACCTTACCCACCCCACCCCACCCTACCATACCCTACCCAATCCCACCCCCCACCCACCCCTGCCCCCACTCACCCTCCCCCCCTCACCCACCCCCACCCAACCTCCCATCTCCACCCAACCTCCCACCCCCACCCAACCTCCCATCCACCCCCACCCAACCTCCCACCCCCACCCAACTTCCCACCCCCACCTCCCACCCCCACCCAACCTCCCACCCCACCCAACCTCCCACCCACTGCCACCCAATCTCCCACCCACCCTCCCACCCACCCCCATCCAACCTCCCACCCCCACTCAACCTCCCACCCACCCCCACCCAACCTCCCACCCACCCC
>JAWQFJ010023383.1:30000-37680 GCA_034096865.1 Theodoxus fluviatilis | reverse complement strand
AACAAGAAGCGCAAAGCCCATACGACTCACATGCTTGACCTTGACCTTTATATGACCTTGACCTTCAAGGTCAAGGTCAAACAACTAAACCTACCAATGACATCATACACAAAGAAATGATTTACACATTTTTCCTACCAAAATACATGTGACCTTGACCCAAGGTCAAGGTCATCCAAGGTCATGCAACACAAAGCTGTTAATTCAAGACATAGGAAGCACAATGGTGCTTATTGGCACTTTCTACCATGAGATATAGTCACTTTTAGTGGTTCACTACCCCATTTTGGTCACATTTCATAAGGGTCAAAGTGACCTTGACCTTGATGATATGTGACCAAATGTGTCTCATGATGAAAGTATAACATGTGCCCCACATAATTTATTAAGTTTGAAACAGTTATCTTCCATAGTTCAGGGTCAAGGTCACTTCAAAATATGTATACAATCCAACTTTGAAGAGCTCCTGTGACCTTGACCTTGAAGCAAAGTCAACCAAACTGGTATCAAAAGATAGGGCTTGCTTTGACCTATATACCCCTTGTAGCTAAGGTCGCCATTCTCAATAACGTGGGAGAAAATTGGGAAAATGTGAAAAATGACTGTTTTTTGAGACCACATTTTGGCTCCTGTGACCTTGACCTTGAAGCAAGGTCAAGTTACTGTGTATGTTTTTTTGAGGCCTTGTCATCATACACCATCATGCCACATTTGGTGTTGATAGACTTAATAGTCTCCGAGAAAAATCCAACGTTTAAGTTTTTTACGGACGGACGGACGGACGGACGCCCGCCCGGACGCCCGGACGACACGGCTCAGTACATAGACTCACTTTTGCTTCGCATGTGAGTCAAAAAAGGCAAAGAGGAAGGGAGGGTGGCAAAGAGGAAGGAAGGGTGGCAAAGAGGAAGGAAGGGTGGCAAAGAGGAAGGAAGGGTGGCAAAGAGAAGGGAAGGGAGGTAAATAGGGAGAAAAGGAGGCAAAGAGGAAGGAAGGCAAAGAGGAAGGAAGGGTGGCAAAGAGGAGGGAAGAGAGGCAAAGAGGAAGGAAGGGATGCAAAGAAGGAAGAGGCAAGAGGAGGAAGGATGCAAAGAGAAGGGAAGGGAGGCAAAGAGAAAGGAGGATAGAGGAGGAAGGGTGCAAAGAGGAGGGAGGCAAAAGAAGGAAGGGAGTAAAGGAGAAAGAGTAAGAGGAA
This sequence comes from Theodoxus fluviatilis, assembly GCA_034096865.1. Taxonomy (NCBI): domain Eukaryota; kingdom Metazoa; phylum Mollusca; class Gastropoda; order Cycloneritida; family Neritidae; genus Theodoxus; species Theodoxus fluviatilis. The sequence goes on along the minus strand of JAWQFJ010023383.1, from coordinate 36,485 downwards.
GGGTGGCAAAGAGGAAGGAAGGGAGGCAAAGAGGAAGGGAGGGAGGGTGGCAAAGAGGAAGGGAGGGAGGCAAAGAGAAGAGAAGGGAGGTAAAGAGGGAGAAAGGGAGGTAAAGAGGAAGGAAGGGTGGCAAAGAGAAGGGAAGGGATGCAAAGAGAAGGGAAGAGAGGCAAAGAGGAGGGAAGGGAGGCAAAGAGGAGGGAAGGGAGGCAAAGAGGAAGGAAGGGAGGCAAAGAGAAGGAAGGGAGGCAAAGAGGAGGGAAGGGATGCAAAGAGGAAGGGAAGGGAGGTAAAGAGGGATAAAGGGAGGCAAAGAGGAAGGAAGGGAGACAAAGAGAAGAAAGGGGAGATAAAGAGGGAGAAAGGGATGTAAAGGGATAAAGGGATGCAAAGAGGAAGGAAGGGAGGCAAAGAGGAAGGAAGGGAGGCAAAGAGAAGGGAAGGGAGGTAAAGAGGAAGGAAGGGAGGCAAAGAGAAGGGAAGGGAGGTAAAGAGGGAGAAAGGGAGGCAAAGAGGAAGGAAGGGAGGCAAAGAGGAAGGAAAGAAGGTAATCAGGGAGAAAGGGAAGCAAAGAGGAAGGAAGGGAGGCAAAGAGAAGAGAAGGGAGGTAAAGAGGGATAAAGGGAGGCAAATAAGAAGGAAGGGAGGCAAAGAGGAAGAAAGGCAAAGAGAAGGAAAGGGAGGCAAAGAGGAAGGAAGAAAGGCAAAGAGAAGGGAAGGGAGGTAAAGAGGTAGAAAGGGAGGAATAGAGGAAGGAAGGGTGGCAAAGACGAAAGGAGGGAGGCAAAGAGAAGGGAAGTAAAGAGGGATAAAGGGAGGCAAATAAGAAGGAAGAGAGGCAAAGAATAAGGAAGAAAGGAAGGAAAACAGGGAGAAAGGGAGGCAAAGAGGAAGGAAATGTGGCAAAGAGGAGGGAAAGGAGGCAAAGAGGAAGGAAGGGAGGCAAAGAGAAGCGAAGGGAGGCAAAGAGGGAGAAAAGGAGGCAAAGAGGAAGGAAGGGAGGCAAAGAGGAAGGAAGGGAGGCAAGGAGGAAGGAAGGGAGGCAAAGAGGAAGGAACAAGAAGCGCAAAGCCCATACGACTCACATGCTTGACCTTGACCTTTATATGACCTTGACCTTCAAGGTCAAGGTCAAACAACTAAACCTACCAATGACATCATACACAAAGAAATGATTTACACATTTTTCCTACCAAAATACATGTGACCTTGACCCAAGGTCAAGGTCATCCAAGGTCATGCAACACAAAGCTGTTAATTCAAGACATAGGAAGCACAATGGTGCTTATTGGCACTTTCTACCATGAGATATAGTCACTTTTAGTGGTTCACTACCCCATTTTGGTCACATTTCATAAGGGTCAAAGTGACCTTGACCTTGATGATATGTGACCAAATGTGTCTCATGATGAAAGTATAACATGTGCCCCACATAATTATTAAGTTTGAAACAGTTATCTTCCATAGTTCAGGGTCAAGGTCACTTCAAAATATGTATACAATCCAACTTTGAAGAGCTCCTGTGACCTTGACCTTGAAGCAAAGTCAACCAAACTGGTATCAAAAGATAGGGCTTGCTTTGACCTATATACCCCTTGTAGCTAAGGTCGCCATTCTCAATAACGTGGGAGAAAATTGGGAAAATGTGAAAAATGACTGTTTTTGAGACCACATTTATGGCTCCTGTGACCTTGACCTTGAAGCAAGGTCAAGTTACTGTGTATGTTTTTTGAGGCCTTGTCATCATACACCATCATGCCACATTTGGTGTTGATAGACTTAATAGTCTCCGAGAAAAATCCAACGTTTAAGTTTTTTACGGACGGACGGACGGACGGACGCCCGCCCGGACCGACGGACGGACGACACGGCTCAGTACATAGACTCACTTTTGCTTCGCATGTGAGGTCAAAAAAGGCAAAGAGGAAGGGAGGGTGGGCAAAAGAGGAAGGAAGGTCGCAAGAGGAAGGAACTGGTGGCAAAGCGAAGGAAGGGTGCCAAAGATAAGGGAGGGATGTAATAGGGAGAAAAGGAGGCAAAGAGGAAGGAAGGCAAGAGAGGAAGGAAGGGTGGCAAAGAGGAGGAAGAGGGCAAAGAGGAAGAAGGGATGCAAAGAGGCGGATAGGGAGGCAAAGATGAAGGAAGGGATGCAAAGAGTAAGGTAAAGGGAGGTAAAGAGGGAGAACAGGGAGGTAAAGAGGCAGGAGGGTGGCAAAGAGGAAGGAAGGGAGGCAAAGAGAAGGGAGGGAGGTTGGCAAAGAGGAAGGGAGGCCGGCAAAGAGAGATAAGGAGGGGGGGTAAGAGGGAGAAAGGAGGTAAAGATGAAGGAAGGGGGCAAAGAGAATGTAAGGGATGCAAAGAGCAGGGACGAAGGCAAAGAGGGGGAGGGTGGGCAAAGAGGAGGGGAAGGGAGGCAAAGAAGGAAGAAGGGGTCAAAAGAAAGGGAAGGGAGGCAAAGAGAAGGAAAGGGATGCAAGAGCAAGGGAAGGGAGGTAAAGCGGGAGAAAACTGGGAGGCAAAGAGGAAGGAGGGTGGGCAAGAGGCAGGGAAGGGAGGCAAAGCGAGGGGAAGGGGGGGGGTGGGAGGTAAAGAGGGAGAAAGGGAGGCATAGAGGAAGGAAGGGCAGGTAAAGAATGGAGAAAGCGAGGCAAAGGAAGAAGTAAGGCAGGTAAAGGAGGAAGGAGGGGGCAAGAGAAGGTAGGTAAAGAGGGAAAAGGAGGCAAAGAGGAAGGAAGGAGGCAGAAAGAGGAAGAAAGAGGTTAATCATGGGAAAGGAAGGGAAAGAGGAAGGAAGGGAGGCAAAGAGAAGAGAAGGGAGGTAAAGAGGGATAAAGGGAGGCAAATAAGAAGGAAGGGAGGCAAAGAGGAAGAAAGGCAAAGAGAAGGAAAGGGAGGCAAAGAGGAAGGAAGAAAGGCAAAGAGAAGGGAAGGGAGGTAAAGAGGTAGAAAGGGAGGAATAGAGGAAGGAAGGGTGGCAAAGACGAAAGGAGGGAGGCAAAGAGAAGGGAAGTAAAGAGGGATAAAGGGAGGCAAATAAGAAGGAAGAGAGGCAAAGAATAAGGAAGAAAGGAAGGAAAACAGGGAGAAAGGGAGGCAAAGAGGAAGGAAATGTGGCAAAGAGGAGGGAAAGGAGGCAAAGAGGAAGGAAGGGAGGCAAAGAGAAGCGAAGGGAGGCAAAGAGGGAGAAAAGGAGGCAAAGAGGAAGGAAGGGAGGCAAAGAGGAAGGAAGGGAGGCAAGGAGGAAGGAAGGGAGGCAAAGAGGAAGGAACAAGAAGCGCAAAGCCCATACGACTCACATGCTTGACCTTGACCTTTATATGACCTTGACCTTCAAGGTCAAGGTCAAACAACTAAACCTACCAATGACATCATACACAAAGAAATGATTTACACATTTTTCCTACCAAAATACATGTGACCTTGACCCAAGGTCAAGGTCATCCAAGGTCATGCAACACAAAGCTGTTAATTCAAGACATAGGAAGCACAATGGTGCTTATTGGCACTTTCTACCATGAGATATAGTCACTTTTAGTGGTTCACTACCCCATTTTGGTCACATTTCATAAGGGTCAAAGTGACCTTGACCTTGATGATATGTGACCAAATGTGTCTCATGATGAAAGTATAACATGTGCCCCACATAATTATTAAGTTTGAAACAGTTATCTTCCATAGTTCAGGGTCAAGGTCACTTCAAAATATGTATACAATCCAACTTTGAAGAGCTCCTGTGACCTTGACCTTGAAGCAAAGTCAACCAAACTGGTATCAAAAGATAGGGCTTGCTTTGACCTATATACCCCTTGTAGCTAAGGTCGCCATTCTCAATAACGTGGGAGAAAATTGGGAAAATGTGAAAAATGACTGTTTTTGAGACCACATTTATGGCTCCTGTGACCTTGACCTTGAAGCAAGGTCAAGTTACTGTGTATGTTTTTTGAGGCCTTGTCATCATACACCATCATGCCACATTTGGTGTTGATAGACTTAATAGTCTCCGAGAAAAATCCAACGTTTAAGTTTTTTACGGACGGACGGACGGACGGACGCCCGCCCGGACGCCCGACGGACGGACGACACGGCTCAGTACATAGACTCACTTTTGCTTCGCATGTGAGTCAAAAAAGGCAAAGAGGAAGGGAGGGTGGCAAAGAGGAAGGAAGGGTGGCAAAGAGGAAGGAAGGGTGGCAAAGAGGAAGGAAGGGTGGCAAAGAGAAGGGAAGGGAGGTAAATAGGGAGAAAAGGAGGCAAAGAGGAAGGAAGGCAAAGAGGAAGGAAGGGTGGCAAAGAGGAGGGAAGAGAGGCAAAGAGGAAGGAAGGGATGCAAAGAGAAGGGAAGGGAGGCAAAGAGGAAGGAAGGGATGCAAAGAGAAGGGAAAGGGAAGGGTAAAGAGGAAGGAGGGAGGCAAAGAAGGAAGGGAGGCAAAGAGGAGGGAAGGAAGGAAGGGTGGCAAAGAGGAAGGAAGGGAGGCAAAGAGGAAGGGAGGGAGGGTGGCAAAGAGGAAGGGAGGGAGGCAAAGAGAAGAGAAGGGAGGTAAAGAGGGAGAAAGGGAGGTAAAGAGGAAGGAAGGGTGGCAAAGAGAAGGGAAGGGATGCAAAGAGAAGGGAAGAGAGGCAAAGAGGAGGGAAGGGTGGCAAAGAGGAGGGAAGGGAGGCAAAGAGGAAGGAAGGGGTGCAAAGAGAAGGGAAGGGAGGCAAAGAGGAAGGAAGGGATGCAAAGAGAAGGGAAGGGAGGTAAAGAGGGAGAAAGGGAGGCAAAGAGGAAGGAAGGGTGGCAAAGAGGAAGGGAGGGAGGCAAAGCGAAGGGAAGGGAGGTAAAGAGGGAGAAAGGGAGGCATAGAGGAAGGAAGGGAGGTAAAGATGGAGAAAGCGAGGCAAAGAAGAAGGAAGGGAGGTAAAGAGGAAGGAAGGGAGGCAAAGAGAAGGGAGGTAAAGAGGGAGAAAGGGAGGCAAAGAGGAAGGAAGGGAGGCAAAGAGGAAGGAAAGAAGGTAATCAGGGAGAAAGGGAAGCAAAGAGGAAGGAAGGGAGGCAAAGAGAAGAGAAGGGAGGTAAAGAGGGATAAAGGGAGGCAAATAAGAAGGAAGGGAGGCAAAGAGGAAGAAAGGCAAAGAGAAGGAAAGGGAGGCAAAGAGGAAGGAAGAAAGGCAAAGAGAAGGGAAGGGAGGTAAAGAGGTAGAAAGGGAGGAATAGAGGAAGGAAGGGTGGCAAAGACGAAAGGAGGGAGGCAAAGAGAAGGGAAGTAAAGAGGGATAAAGGGAGGCAAATAAGAAGGAAGAGAGGCAAAGAATAAGGAAGAAAGGAAGGAAAACAGGGAGAAAGGGAGGCAAAGAGGAAGGAAATGTGGCAAAGAGGAGGGAAAGGAGGCAAAGAGGAAGGAAGGGAGGCAAAGAGAAGCGAAGGGAGGCAAAGAGGGAGAAAAGGAGGCAAAGAGGAAGGAAGGGAGGCAAAGAGGAAGGAAGGGAGGCAAGGAGGAAGGAAGGGAGGCAAAGAGGAAGGAACAAGAAGCGCAAAGCCCATACGACTCACATGCTTGACCTTGACCTTTATATGACCTTGACCTTCAAGGTCAAGGTCAAACAACTAAACCTACCAATGACATCATACACAAAGAAATGATTTACACATTTTTCCTACCAAAATACATGTGACCTTGACCCAAGGTCAAGGTCATCCAAGGTCATGCAACACAAAGCTGTTAATTCAAGACATAGGAAGCACAATGGTGCTTATTGGCACTTTCTACCATGAGATATAGTCACTTTTAGTGGTTCACTACCCCATTTTGGTCACATTTCATAAGGGTCAAAGTGACCTTGACCTTGATGATATGTGACCAAATGTGTCTCATGATGAAAGTATAACATGTGCCCCACATAATTATTAAGTTTGAAACAGTTATCTTCCATAGTTCAGGGTCAAGGTCACTTCAAAATATGTATACAATCCAACTTTGAAGAGCTCCTGTGACCTTGACCTTGAAGCAAAGTCAACCAAACTGGTATCAAAAGATAGGGCTTGCTTTGACCTATATACCCCTTGTAGCTAAGGTCGCCATTCTCAATAACGTGGGAGAAAATTGGGAAAATGTGAAAAATGACTGTTTTTGAGACCACATTTATGGCTCCTGTGACCTTGACCTTGAAGCAAGGTCAAGTTACTGTGTATGTTTTTTGAGGCCTTGTCATCATACACCATCATGCCACATTTGGTGTTGATAGACTTAATAGTCTCCGAGAAAAATCCAACGTTTAAGTTTTTTACGGACGGACGGACGGACGGACGCCCGCCCGGACGCCCGGACGGACGGACGACACGGCTCAGTACATAGACTCACTTTTGCTTCGCATGTGAGTCAAAAAAGGCAAAGAGGAAGGGAGGGTGGCAAAGAGGAAGGAAGGGTGGCAAAGAGGAAGGAAGGGTGGCAAAGAGGAAGGAAGGGTGGCAAAGAGAAGGGAAGGGAGGTAAATAGGGAGAAAAGGAG
>JAWQFJ010023383.1:17500-25000 GCA_034096865.1 Theodoxus fluviatilis | reverse complement strand
AAAAGGCCCCGATTTGTTGGAGCAAACTCAAAACCCACAAGACCAGGTAAAAATTATTTGAGCATTTAGAAGAAAAAAATTTGAGAGAGTCCTCTGCTGTGGCAACGTGCGTAGGGTAGCAGTCATCTGCTGTGGCAACGTGCTTAGGGTAGCAGTCTGCTGTGGCAACGTGCCTAGGGTAGCAGTCATCTGCTGTGGCAACGTGCGTAGGGTAGCAGTCATCTGCTGTGGCAACGTGCCTAGGGTAGCAGTCTGCTGTGGCAACGTGCCTAGGGTAGCAGTCATCTGCTGTGGCAACGTGCTTAGGGTAGCAGTCTGCTGTGGCAACGTGCGTAGTGTAGCAGTCATCTGCTGTGGCAACGTGCGTAGGGTAGCAGTCATCTGCTGTGGCAACGTGCCTAGGGTAGCAGTCATCTGCTGTGGCAACGTGCGTAGGGTAGCAACAACAACAACGACGATGACGACAACAACAATCCGTTTTTTAGGGTCAAACAGAAATCTGTGCAAAAGGTTTGATGGATGTAGCACCCATATAACAGTAATGATGGTGACGTAAACATCAGCTCCGACGCCAACAACGGTGATGACGATAATAGCCTCGACGACATAACATCGAGGTCGATGACATCACGATTGCATTGTAAGTGGTGTGCACTTAAGTATGGTCATCATGAACTGTGTCATCCTTGCAAAACCCCGCGTAGGTGTAACCAGTATAACGCCAGAGTAGACGGCTAGCGGCGTGTCCCGGAGAGTGACCTTCCTTGGCCGCTAGGTGGCGCAGTGAGGCTGCAGGGGGCTGGGGCCGGGATTGGTTTGTTTCCCTTTGATCCCCGACAATAAATGGCGGCGACCCTCGCCAAACCAGATACTGAGCAACCAGGACCGCGGTCGGGCGGCTCGCTGCTACCGGAAAAATAAACGGCCACGCCAGAATAGTAAACGTCCCAGCAGCCGTGCGTGCGTGGAGAGAGGGAGAGAGGGGAGGGCGAAATGTTACCGTCCCTACTTATGACTAATATTTACCGCCACTCGCCACGGCTGCGCGTCCTGCACTGTCAATGTTTGCGTGTTTCGGGGAAGAGCCGCGACATGCAGCATGGAGGGGGCCCTCCCTGCCTCCCCGTCCCGTGTCTCGCTCGCCACGGCCATCCTGCTTCTGTCTGCCTTCCTCTCTAGCGCTTCTTTTGCTTTGGTGTACCCACAGTCTTGTCTGCCTTCTTCTCTAGCTCTTCTTTGCTTTGGTGTACCCAGTCTTGTCTGCCTTCTTCTCTAGCTCTTCTTTGCTTTGGTGTACCCACAGTCTTGTCTGCCTTCTTCTCTAGCACTTCTTTGCTTTGGTGTACCCACAGTCTTGTCTGCCTTCTTCTCTAGCTCTTCTTTGCTTTGGTGTACCCACAGTCTCGTCTGCCTTCTTCTCTAGCGCTCTGTGTTCCTACAGTTTGTCTGATTTCTCACATAGCCCTCGTGTACTGCAGAATTCCCTGTCTGTCAGCCTCCTCTGTAGCGTTCCCACTGTCGGCCTTCTCTCGTGGTCCGCTTTTGCTATAGCACTCCCACAGTTTGTCTGGGTCTCTCCCACTGCCTCTCCGCCTCCTCCTGTAGCCCTCCTGTGTTGTTGTGTTCCCACTGTCTTTGTCTCCCTATGACCCGTTGTTCTCTTTTGGCTCTCCTGTATACCTCCCTAAGCCCTCGGCTATTTCTGTGTCTGTTGAGCAACCGTGTACAAGTTGTATTATCGCCTCCGCGGTTTCCAGCCATCTTTCTGCATCATTCCTGTATTCTGAAAGTGAGAATTTCACATCGTCCAAATCCCCCAAATACTCCCTCTGTATTTTTCGTCTGATCCACTTCATCTCTCTCCTACCGGTAGCAACAGCTTTTCGCTTCACGTCGCACTTTTGGCCCGTCTTTGCGTTCGTTCTATTTCATCTGTGCTATTCGTGAGTCTTCTGTGGGTGCACCAAATCCTTTCCGTAGTCCTTGTGCTTCACTCTTCTGTCTATTCAGCAACTCTAATCTGTCAATTCTGCAACTCTACTCTGTCAATTCTGCAACTCTCCTCTGTCGCTCTCATTCTTCTGCCTATTCTGCAACTCTCCTCTGTCAATTCTGTAACTCTCCTCTGTCGCTCTCATTCTTCTGCCTATTCTGCAACTCTCCTCTGTCGCCCTCATTCTTCTGTCTATCTGCAACTGTCAATTCTGCAACTCTCCTCTGTCGTCCTCATTCTTCTGTCTATTCTGCAACACTGTGAATTTTGCAACTCTCAGCTGCCATCCCCATTCTTTTGTCTATTCTGCAACTCTCCTCTGTCAATTCTGCAACTCTCCTCTGTCAATTCTGCAACTCTTCTCTGTCAATTCTGCAACTCTCCTCTGTCAATTCTGCAACTCTCTGCTATCATCCCCAATCTTTTGTCTATTCTGCAACTCTCCTCTGTCAATTCTGCAACTCTCTGCTATCATCCCCATTCTTTTGTCTATTCTGCAACTCTCCTCTGTCTATTCTGCAACTCTTCGCTGCCGTCCCCAATCCACTCTCATACCCTTGGTTTTGTGTCAAGTGCTTGGGCACTGCGATCGAAAGGCATTGATGAAAGTTAGCCGAGAGCATCGACAGCTGCGTTCAAGAGACAAGAAGAAAGGAGAAGTAATAATTTTGTTAGTACACCCACGAGCTGTTTAATGTTTGACCAAATGGGAAATCCGGCAGGATCACTCAGTTCAATGAGGTTGAAACGAGTCACAACGCGGCCGGGGAATCGTCCGAACCCGATCCGGGCGCCTCGCTATTGAAAATTGCAGACGAGGTTGCAGCAGGCTCTAGACTACAATGAAAACTCTCTTCTCGGAAGTCATCATTGAGGAATGCCCCATTCTGCCTGTGTTCGGTAACCAGCAAGGAGACTAAAAAGGGCAGCGTGGATCGAGATCGTTTTGGAATGCTCTCTTTTCTTTGGATCACTCTGCAACCCGTTGGTAGTCTGGCTTAAGCGACTTCTGCCGATATCGGCGAATATTTTGTCCCTCCGCATCATGGAACCTACCTCGGTATTTAATCTGTGTAACATCTCCAGCCACACGCAACGCAGACAGACATAGAAAAAGCTGATAAATGATCACTGGAGTGATCCTTCCCCTGCCGAGACTACGCAGCCACAACCGACAAGTTGCTGTAGATACATTAAAAACATTAATTGCGCGCTCATGTAGGCATCTTCAGCATCTAGCTCATGTCGGATTTTTCCGCATGGAATTCACATGGAAACGACCCGCTGATAATGACGTCACGCATCGAGTAACGAAGCCCTACTGCCATCCTACACTACTGGTCTGGCAGGGATGCTGCCATCCACCCTTGGATCCTGCCAGGCTTGCGTCCCGTGGGAACGGTTCTCACGGCACTGCGAGGCAGGGTGACCATAACCCGAGGCCAGGGCAGTGAGGCTGAAGCTGGGCTGTAAAATGGCGTGCCACCAGCGAGCTCTCCCCACGGCAGCCTTATCTCGCCATAAATGTAATGACTGCTCCGCCAAGGACTGCCTCACCCAGGGGTGGCCGTGCGATGCAGGCAGGCAGTCGGATTGAGCGTTCCCTGGGATGCCTCCCTCCGCTTCTCCCCGCTCTTCACCGCTTCCTAGTTATCAGGGCGGCCTTGTTCTGCAGGTGCTTGGAGTGTTTAACCGATTTGTCCGCCGCGCTCTGATGTGGAGCGCCGCACGTTTATGCAATACATGAAATCATCAACACTCGGTTCTGAGCTGCACACGGTATGGATGCATGGAATCAAACTCTGACTGATCCCTGTTCCGCTGAATGACTTTCAAAAGACGTAGCTTGAGAACGGGCAGGGCAAGAAATGTTTTCTTTCTCTCGCGTCAAACCGATCACTGCCTAGGTACTGTGAAGCCTGTCTGCATGGTGTGTCCTTCTGCTGAAAAGTTTGCCATTAATGGTTGGTAATGAGAGTTAGATTACACACGAGAGAGAGAGAGAGAGAGAGAGAGAGAGAGAGAGAGAGAGAGAGAAACGACTAGATCTTACGTTTTTCAACGTGTTTAGAACCAGTGAGTGTTTCATACAAATAATATTTCGCAAAATTTTTACAATGAGGCACATGTATCAGTCTTCAGTAATTACGCAGCAGTCGTTTTAAGTCGCTTTTCCTGTCCCCCTGTATCCATAATTTGGAAGATCTTTAAAAAAATTAATGTGAACATCTATCACTGTCAGCAGCCCTAACTTACCAACTTTGCAGACACTCATGTTGAGCCAATGGATTTGCAGAGACATGCATTAAATTCTAACCGTTGTCGATGTTTTAGGGAGGGGTTGCAAAGTTTGCAAGATCTTAGATAGCAAGGGCGTTTCCATATAATAAAAAATAGTAGAAATCACATCGTATCTGTGAGTCAGACACGTGTGGTAAATTCCAAATTGTTAAATTACAGTGTAGTTAACTAAGAAAACTGAAGAGAAACAATGACATGGACAGGGATAAGTGATTGTGGAAATACAGAATGCAGATCGGTACAGGAGGCACGACGACTGATTATGAAAGGAATATGACCTTCTCCTGCAGAGTAACTCAACTTGTGCGTACGTGCTGACGCTTCCATTTCATCAAGTGAATTTTCGTACTCATCGGGTTTTATTACATATATTATTGTTTGCATTTCTCGTCTTTTGAGAATTGACAAACGAATGAAAGAAATCAGGATGAAATATAAATGATGCAAATCACTCCGCCATGCTTTCCTCATAAGTAGAAAACAAAGCACATAGGTGGCCCCATTCCATTTAATATTTTTGTACAAATACAACATTTTTTTAAACGTTTGCAAGCATTAACAACTAAGCAATTGTGCGTTTTTACATTTCATGATAGCGAAACAAAAGAAGTTTCCCGAAGCTGTTCCATAACTTCGAATGGCTACTATTTACCTTATTTGAGAGGCCTCGCATGTTCCCAACGTGCGCTGTACGTGTCCGCAGTCCCTATACTGCCCGAGCCTCATCCAGCCAGAACAGAAAGATGCTCGAAGAGAGAAGGAAGTGCAAGGGAGTAACCACTAGTACCAGTCATTGGTCGCATGTCTGACAGGTCCAAGAATGTTTTTAAAATACGGAATATCTTCTAAAACCGCTGACAAAAACGGGTGATCTGTAGAACGTGAAGTTACTCCAGGTCTGAAGACATTTTTTTCTCCTATAATGCCGGGAGGATCTATGGGGCAATCGTGACACACAGATAGGTCCACACGACCGTGCTACAGTTTTTCTTGAAATAATCTACCGTGCAGGCTTTCCTGGCTATACTGATATCACTATTTTTTTAAGTTTTGTAAACAGCTTCAAATTCAGTATGTTGCAAGAAAATTGGCATTTGAATATTAATTCTGGTTTTCATGTCTATTTATGTACATGTATGTATTAGTACGTGTGTTCATGTATATGTTGGTGCATATCTGTATGGACGTAAGGCGCATGGTTGCGTAAACGTGTGCGCGAGCCCGGCATGTGCGTATGAAATGGGCATGCATATATGTGCACGCGCGCCCGCAAGCGAGCGAGAGAGCGAGAGCGAGAGCGAGAGCGAGAGCGAGAGAGAGAGAGAGAGAGAGAGAGAGAGAGAGAGAGAGAGAGAGAGAGAGAGTTTTGTTATTTTGATTGTTTGTTTCGAGGAAATGAATGTACTCTCAAATACGGAGCATGAACAAAACATTAAATAGACATAGAGAGATTATCAGCATACACTGTCAGAGAGGTCTTTGTTTGACACAAAGACCATACGAGGGCGACAGAACATACAAAAATAAATTTAACTCAGGAGAATTGGGGGTAGGGGTGGGGGGAAAAGAATAAAAACTAGCGTGGGAGTTATTGCCCCTGTGTGTATTATGTTTATGTATATGTTTCATACGGCCTGCCGTGCAGTATGTCTTGTAAACATTGACATACCCACGTCTGTCGTACAAAACACTCGCCTCATTACTTACACACACTACCAGTAAGAGGCTGTAATTTTCTTCACGTAGTCGAGGGGGGAAAACGCTTGACTGGAAAGCATAGAGGAAGATGGTAATCAATGAACAGGGCAGTTAAAAAGCAAGCACGGCAGAATGCTTCAGTCGTAGCAGTTACAGACTCACGTGTTCAGCTAGACGCCATAAAGGTTAAAAGAAGCAAGTGTTGAAAACGTGTTCTGCTTTTGCTTTTTACAGCAGTCGGATTTTGATGTCAGAACCCTTTTTAAAAAATACATTGACGTGGACGTTTATATCTCGTTTAATTTCCTATAGATTTTCTCTGAAAACCATGTTTCTTGGTTTAACAACAAAAACTTTGGAATTCGCCTTTGCAGAGAGGAAAATAATATGCCTAGCCTTTATGGTATGCACATCACATTTGTGCTTTAATGAAAAGTTCATGTTAGTTGAGGAAAATGTCGACAGTAAAGACTGCCATGAAGGAGATGCGATGAGGTCTAACGGCGACTGCTGTTGCTCGGAAAAATCATTTTTGTGTGTGGGATAGAGTGGGGCGGAGTGGAGTGGAGTGGGAATGGGCTGGGGATGACTCATGGCCACAGCTCCCTCTCACTTCTGGTATATGTGTCGGTACATGGTTAATTATGTCGGTACATGGTACGTTTTGTCGGTACATGGTAAATTATATCGCTAAAATGTATGGGTACATGGTTAATTCTGTGGGTACATTGTAAATTATATCGGTACACGCTAAATGTTGTGGGTACATAATAAATGTTGTGGGTGCATGGTAAATTCTTTGAGTACATTGGAAATGCTGTGGATACATGGACAAATCTGTGGGTAAATGGTAAATCATGTGGGAACATGGCAAAAATATATCTAAGTTTTAAAGCATGATCGCATTTACACTCATTCTTGTGTAGTTCTAGTATACTTTGTTGGCGCATTACAAATCTTGTAGGCATAGATGTGATCGAAATGTAAAGAACTTGCACACCATTTCACTCGCAGTTTAGTATACGTGTACTTTGTTGATACTTGGTAAATCTGGCAGGCACAGCTATAACTAAGTTGCAAAGAATATTGACATTTTCACTACAGTGATTTGCCAGCTCTAGTGTACTGCGTTGGTAAACGGTAACTCTTGTAAGCACAAGTGCAAATGAGCTGTCTATATAGGATGTTGACATTAACACAATATTGTCGCGAACACGAATATACAGATGCATTACTGTTTCGACATCAGGTTCATTCCTACCGTCATGCAGGTCTCTCGATTCACATTGAAGATAATTATTTCTCCATGAACATGTATGAACATGATTTCACCGACTATTTCATTCCGATGAAAATCTGATCATTTCGCCGACTTGCACAAGTAGCCTACAATGTTTGCAACTAAAGTTTCTTGCATTCCCCCATCTCCTGACCCCTAATCCCCCAGCCCTTATCCCCGTCGCTCAGCATGCATGCATGTACGGAACTTTGTTTCCATGTGATCATTC
>JAWQFJ010023383.1:0-7500 GCA_034096865.1 Theodoxus fluviatilis | reverse complement strand
TCTACGTCACCTGACCAGACAGCAACTTGATGAACAATTGTAAAAGCAAAAAATTAGGGAGAAATTTGATTTTTTCCCCCCAACATTTGTGTGAATGACGGAAATATGGGGGGGGGGGGGGGGGGGGGGGGAGGTATCTGGTAATTTTCGGGTCTTTACTCTTAGCAGCTTTGGTACACGTGGTATTTGTGTCCATCACACGAACACACAAGTCATCCTCTTGCCCAGTAACACACGGCACATTAGTCAGAGTGAAAAGAAACGCAAAATAATGTGCACATCTCTAGCAAAGGAGTCGGCATTGTGATGACTTGAATATTTCTCTCGAAAGGAGTGCGCCTGAACACGAGAGAAAAAAAGCAGAGGGAAAGCATGTTGGAAGTGTGTAAATATACACACAACGAGATGGTTATCGTGTAGTTGTTGTCATAGTATAGCATTTCGAGTGTCTGCGTGGTACAGGGCTCTGACATCGAAATATCCTGGGCGAGTATCATCCTGCAGTACGTTGTAAACTCTCCAAAGGCTGTTTCAAGGCCCGGTTTTCTTTAAAATCGTAGAATGGTTAATCGTTACGGATTGATAGGCACAGCGGTACACAATCTACAGCGAGTTGACTTAACGTAAACATTGAGCGCAAAGTCGAGCGATCGATGCAGTAGAATTTCACGCCATATACACAAGAAGGAATTTGAGCTGATCTAATAAGGAGACATGTCTATTCAATGATTCTTTTGACGAAACTGATGATTTTTTAAAACTAGAACAGCAACAAAAACAAAAGCGGCAATAACGACATCAACGATGATGATGATGATGATGATGATGATGATGATGATGATGATGATGATGATGATAATAATTACATAAGATAATATATACAGTATAAGACTTAGTTTAATGCACGCTGCGTGCGTTAGCTGTAAAATCTACGCGTTGGGTTCAAAAGGACAGACATTATTCGACAAGGCGGTTTCGTCCTGACGTCTTATTGGAAAACGGGTGGGAAAGGATGGACGCGTGAAGCAGGCAAGCAGTGACCCTCGTTTTCAATCAATACCACACAGTGGAAGGACTACAAGTCAGGTGTTCTAGTAATCCGTTTCTCCGTACAGTTGAAGACCACATGCAGATCAAACATTCAGGTAATTTCCATGGCACACATTCGCACGACAATCGCCACACACGTACGCGCATTTACAAAAATGATACAGCAATCAATATATGCATTTGTGTGAGTGGATATTTCATTACACAAGCAAAGACACTGTGAGAGGAAAAAAGAAGAGGGGGGGGGGGGGGGGGGATGGGGGAGAGAGAGGATGAGGCGGAGGGGAACAGACACGGAGAGACAATTCTAAACAGAAAAACGAACATACAGGTATACACAAAATTCACACACGGACACAGAAGCAGGCAAGCAAGCGAATGTGCGCAGGCACGCACGAACGCGCACGCACACGCACGCACACACACACACACACACACACACACACACACACACACACACACACACACACACATGGACATGCTGATAAAAAGATACGTTTAACGGGAGGAAGCCCCACAGATATAGTACCAAATAAAGACAAAATATATAGAAACATAGAGATTCAGTTAATTCACCTCATAGAAATACAGACAGAAAAAAACCCACCATATGAATAGAAACACGCAAAAGGACAACGATTTTACAAAACATATGGATATAATTAAGATTCAAAGAAAAACCTTAAATACACAATGACAGTGGCGAAGACAAAAAGTAAACAAACAAACAAAACCCACAGAGATGGGGACCACCATACGGGCTAACACACAGATTAAAAAGAGAGATGGGAGACACTGGTTCATTCATTAACCATATTGACTGACGCACTGACACAGAGACATGCAAAATCGGCAGAAAAAAAGACGACAATAACAAGAATTCATGAAATCAATACAGACAAAAAGACAGTTTTGAAAAAAGGACAAAGACAGATACAGTGGCAGAGACAATGACAACAGGGCTTACACGAAGGTAAACCAAACACCACACTCACATCTCCCACTTTCGTCAAGTGCAGACAAAACACACACACACACACATACACACACTCACACGATCACACACACACACACGCGCACATACACACACATACACACACTTATATACACACACACAAGCGCGCGCGCACACACACACATATATACACAAATACACACACTCACACACACACACACACACGCACACACAGATACTTATACATACACACGCACACACAGGCACACGCTCACACAAGCACACGCACAACCACACACATACACAAACACATACACACACACGCACAACCACACGCACACACATACACAAACACATAGATACACACTTATACACACATACACACACTTATACACACCTGCACAACCACACACATAAATTTATACACACACAAGCACACGCACGTACACACACACGCACACACATACACATACACACACACACACACGCACGTACACACACACGCACACACATACATACACACACACACGCACGTACACACACACACACACATACACACACACACACGCACGTACACACACACACACACACACACACACACACACACACACACACACACATACAACCACGTCCACCACTTTCATCACACGCAGTGAGAGCTGCCTACCTGCTGCCAGGGCGAGGTCCACGGGTTCGTGTCCGGGGGTCTGCAGGTAGGGGCTCTGCTCGCTGCTGGAGGGGGGCGACATGGACTGGATGGAGCCCGTGCTGCCCGTGGGAGACAGGGGCTGCTGCTTGACGGGGTAGCGCGGGCCCTGGGCCCAGGCCGCCATGGACTGCACGCCGTGTTCGTAGCTGGACGAGCTGCACGTGCTGGCCAGGCTGTTGGGCAGTCCGCCCCCCAGCCCCGTCCCCATACTGCCTCCCATGCTTCCGCCCATGCCCCCGCCCATGCTGCCGCTCAGATTGCTGCCCATGTTGGAGCCGAGGTTGCCGCCGAGGTTTCCCCCAAGATGGTGGCTGCCAGTCAAGTTCCCAGACAGATTTCCGGACAAGTTGGACTGGAGGTTGGAAGGCAGGTTAGAAGGCAAGTTGGAAGGCAGGTTGCTGGAGTAGTTCCCGAGGTGGCCGTAGTCCGAGGGCATGCCTGCCATGGCGCAGCTGGGCCCGTAGCGGTTGGGGAAGCTGCAGCTGGAGGAGAACTGCTGGTGCTGCATGGGGGCCATCATCATGCCCGACCCCTCGTAGCCCTGGGAGCTGGTCACGCCGCATCCCACGTTCATGGCTGCGCCCTGTCCGTGCAGGAAGTCGTAGTGCGACGCCATCATGCCGCCCTGGCCCGCCATCCCGCCCAGCACCGCGTGGTACCCGGGCTTCAGCGCCTGGCACTTCCGGCGGAAGCCCCTGGGTCTGCGCCTGAAGGATCCCTCCTCGAACATGAACTCCGCCGTGGGATCGATGGTCCAGTAGTGACCCTTGCCTGGCCTGCCGATGCCCTTGGGCAGCTTGATGAAGCATTCGTTCAGGGAGAGGTTGTGGCGCACGGAGTTCTTCCAGCCCTGGTAGCTGCCCCGGAAGAAGGAGAAGCGCGCCTGCAGGAACTGGTAGATCTCGGAAAGTGTGCAGCGCTTGGAGGGCGAGTTCTGGATGGCCATGACGATGAGAGCGATGTACGAGTAGGGGGGCTTTTCTGACCGCCTCACCCCCACGCCCGCTTTCTTGCCCCCCTTGCTGCCCGAGGGCGAGTCCGGGGTAGTGGAGGTGGTGCTGGGGGACTCCTCGCCACTGTCCGCCCCCACGTCCCCCTTCCCCTCCCCTGGTCCCTCTGACGTCATCGGTCCCATCTCGGCTCCCAGCCCCGGACAGCCCATGGGGGGCAGCATGCCTCCGGAGTCTGGAGGTTTGAGGTTCAAGTCGCAGTCCATGCCGAGCTGCTGAGGGGGCAGGGACAGGGCAGGGGCGTGGAGTGGAGACGTCATGGGGAGAGGGGCAGCGCCCGACATGGGGGGCAGGTAGGTAGGCGTGGACCTGCTGTCGGCGCAACTCCTGGCCAGCGTCTGACTGGGTCCCGCCACCTGACACAGCACGCTGTCCGCGTTGTCACACTGAGACTGGGGCGTGATCACCGCCCTGAAACAGTACCAAGGTAGTGTGTAAAAACCTGTCCTCTCTCTCTCTCTCTCTCTCTCTCTCTCTCTCTCTCTCTCTCTCTCTCTCTCTCTCTCATGCACACACACACACAACCACACACACGCGCGCGCGCACGCACACACATATACACACACACATCTAGAACAATCAAGGCACATGAAGCTTACAGTCCTAATAAAACAGAAGTGCATATCTAAATGAATATAACTCAAATCACATTCAGTCATAGTATATGTAAATTTTCACTGTTTACATCAGACAGGCAGACCCATTAACACTATGTGGCGGGGGCCAGTAAACTCGCATGGAAACGACAACTGGCCAATGCGTAAAATGCAAAGACCTTCAAGACTCCTGCTGGTCGTGCAAAATAACATGGAACGTTTTTGTTATTGCACTACAAACACAAGCATTTGGCTTGCTTCTATTTGCTTGAACTTCTTTTCCTTTCTTTCTTTTCGTCTATTGCTTCTCTCTGCGAGAGCAGTACCGCAATTCTGAGACAACGGAAAACCCAAGGCTCGACAGTGTTCGGGTCCGCAGTCTCCAAGTGTGGGACTGCCACCAGGGACTGCCACCTGGGACTGCCACCAGGGACTGCTACCAGTGACTGCCACCAGGGACTGCCACCAGGGACTGCCACCTGGGACTGTCACCAGGGACTGCCACCTGGGACTGCCACCAGGGGGTCCCACCTGGGACTGCCACCGAGGACTGCCGTCAGAGATTGCCGTCATGACGGGTAGGAGGTGAATCCCTTTCAAGAACGCGCCGCTTCACTGACGTTGACGGTGGGGTCAGACCTGGCTACAGGGAGGGGGTTATCACCGAACCATGCAGTCGGGTGCGAGCTCTACGCAGGGGGTGAACGCCTCCCCCGCTCTTATCCCCACCTCTCTGGCTTCTGTACCTCCTTATCCTCATTTCATAAGCCCCTTCCTCTCCTTATCCTAATCTCGAAAGCCTCTTCCTCTCCTTATCCTGAAATCTCAAGCTGCTTGCCTCTCCTTATCCCGATCTCCATGGTTCCTACTCCAGCTTTGTACGTCTATCCCAAGAGGAGAGTCCTGCCGCTGCTACACCTATAGTTCGGACTGCAACTTACGGCAACGTTCAAACAGCACTGCTGTCCATGCAGGGTTGAGGCTGGCTGGGACTTGCAGGCAATGTAACAGTCTTCTATGACAGAACGCATTCAGTGACATAACGTCTTCAGTGACAGAGCGTCCTCTGTGACTTAGCGTCTTCAGTGCCAGACTGTTTTCTATGACAAGCAAATGCATGACGCAGCTCGAACTTGAATGGCTACTCAGCGAACGCTGCTTCGATTTTTGCAAGTCTTTTTTATTTCCTGAAAGAGGTGTGCGAGGACAGAGGAGCGAGCACAGACTGAGAGGAGTAGAGTTCAGGAGTCAGCCGTACTTGACCACGTTTTAGTAAGGAAATTTCTTTCCTCGTCGAAAGTGGGCAGAGAAAAAAGGAGCATCAAACGAGGCGTCGAAGTCGACGGAATTAACAAATTTCCCGATTTTTTTCATTTTGTTTTACCATAAACAAACCTATATTTGTATTTTCTGTGTAGATTTTGGGGGCGATTTACGAACGAAATTCTCGGAAGACATGCAAAACCTACCCGCTTATCTCAAATATAAAATACGGTGTCGCAAAAATGATCTAGGAGCATTTTTTTCTACCCAGTACGCATCCGTTTATCTGGTGGGTGGAATGAATATCTTTGACACCGGGTATGAGGGGGGCTGTAATCGCGCGGCCTGTTTGACAGCCAATCTGTGCAGCTCGGGCGATCTGTTTGTGTAGAAAAGGATCTGGAACAGGGGACCGCGCTATTGTCACTCCCTCTGGGATATCATCCCCACTCGTGGAAAACACGGGCAACATCAACACGGAAATCCGAGGCCAAAATGCTGCGGCTCGCACGGCGCTCGCGACGTTTCTGCACAACGCTACGGCATTCTGCTTGGGAACGTGTTACAGCCTGTTTGACAGCATAGCACTCCCTAGTGCTCAGCACAAAACTGGACAAAACCTCTGGATGTAAATTTTGATTTACATATTTTCTCCATTAGCGCTTTTTTTGTTCGGTTTTTTTTTTTTTTTTTGTTTTTGTTTTTTTTGGGGGGGAGGGAGAGGGTGTTGAGTCGGAGTATGGAATTTGATAATAGTTTGATTATAGAGTGACAAATCTCCTTTCGCTACATTTCCGCACCTATCTACAAGACGCCGTTTTAAAATATTTATATAAAAAATAACGCCCTCTGAAGTAATTGGAAAACGCAGATGCGATTTCGTGGCATGAATTTCTGACCACATACTCAGATTCGAAAACAGTTTGCAAATAGCAAAGCGCTCACTCCTCACATTTCCAGAATCCAGGCACTGTTGTAAAATCCTCCCAGGCGTGAGTGGACGACACGGCTGTCGACGAATACCAGACCAAAAGCAGCGGAGAAGAGGACGGTGGGCTGGGCGAGAGGTCCGCTGTCACCACGCTGCTCGATGTCCGGTGGACGCTGTCACCATGCTACACGATGCCAAGTGTACGGCGCTTGCCGGGAGCCAGACACGAGCCCCAGTGCGCGGATTCGTCACTACCGCCGTCAAGACTCTCTCTCTCTCTCAGCAGCACAGACGCATCACCACACGCAGCGCAGAGTGCATGGCGTCGCAGCCAGCGGAAAGTCCCAGGCCCTGACGTCAGTCTTGGGAAAGCAGAGGGAGGGAGTCGGTCACTCGGGCACGGCAGACCAAGGGTCAAGGAGTCGGACGCCAGTCCAGCACTTGGAAGACGCACATAGGAGAGCGGAGTGAGCCCCTAGAAGACGAGTCCCCTCCGTGTCTAAGCAGCTCGCCTGTTGCGCGTGTCATCAGCCGTCTCTTCCCCTCGCTTCTTCTCGCTTCCGTGCTTCCCCTGTCTGGCTGTCAGCCCGTGGCTGCCTGCACCGCTATCTCCAGGCTTCCTGGCAGTCTTGGAGAGTTCCTGGCTAGCGGACGGCGGCCCCCTCATTACCGCCGCCACGGCACGGCGCATCCTTTGAGGAGAGGGGCGGGTCCAGACCGACCAATGGCGAAGCGTCTCGCGGCTCCTGCGAAGGTCTTCCCGTCAATCACGGCGTCTTCCACTTCCAGCAGACGTAGAGATAGCCCCGGCACCGTGCAGGAGTCTGCGAGCGTGGAGCGGATCATGCAGCAGCGTAGGACTGGGGGAGGGGTTTCGGCAAAGGAACTCTGTGATCTACAGTCGCCGCTCAAGCTCCAGTTCGACTTTCCCAGCCCGATGTGGAGAGAGAAATTCCTCGGACTCGTTCGCGTCAAACGCAGTTAGA
>JAWQFJ010023382.1:7500-37500 GCA_034096865.1 Theodoxus fluviatilis | reverse complement strand
ATGACCTCAGAAGCGTAGTTTAAAGAGCATAGCGTGCAGGAATGGAGGCACACCGCTGCACATCCCAAGTCTCTCCATGCATGAACCTCTCTCTCTCTCTCTCTCTCTCTCTCTCTCTCTCTCTCTCTCAAATACACACACACACACACACACACACACACACACACACACACACACACACATAGTCCACAGCCACCCTACATGAAGGCTGTCGGACCATGAGGCCATTGAGGTAATGAGAGAGCCATGGTTGGTTGGGTTGACCAGACGGCATGATTCGATCAGTTGTACGATCATTACATTACAGCGCTCTCAATGCGCCACAGCGCATGCACATTTTTGAAATACGAGTTATTCACTGCATAGTATTGACCCTTACGAGATTCAATTATCTTTATTATAAAATTAATCTTGCACATGCAAAATGTATTTCGCCATCGCGGATTATGCGTTGGGAATTATGAGTTCATGATCTCCTGATTATTTCAAGCGGTGAATTGACCTGAACGTCCTCTGCTATGGCAAACGATTTTCCTTCTTTTTTATAGTAAGTCTTGTGATAAAGCTGACCAAACCAGGATATTCTGCATGAATACAGATATTCATCAATACAGTGACCATCCAGGAACGAGCAGTCTGAGAGAAAATCCCATATTTGAAACAATGGTGTCCATCTGCCAGGAGTCTCCCACAGCAGACGAAAGGATCCAAAGTAGCATCAAGGCAATGGGGTCATCACGTCCTATCATCAAAGAATGTTTTTACTGAGAAAAATTACAACTTTCCTCCCAATATTTTCAGCAGTTAGTCAAGCATTCATGTTGGCAAACATGTGTGTGTGTGTGTGTGTGTGTGTGTGTGTGTGTGTGTGTGTGTGTGTGTGTGTGTATGTGTGTGTGTGTGTGCATGCCACTGCATTCAGTATTAACTGTTTCAATAACCCGGGCCAGTCTCAGAGAAAACGCCAACCGTCACAATCTTTTTCAAATGAATAAACAATGGGAAGTCTTTGTAGGCTATGTAAGGTCATTGATCACGAAAAAACCATTCGAACTGGTTACAATAAGGGCAAATCAAGACGTTTCTAATTATTCGCCTCTTATAAATCCTGTACGGAGACACGGTGAGTCTATTCTTTTAACCCCCAACCCACATGTTTTTTTCAAATGGCATCATCTGAGCGGCGGCGTGTGTAAGATCACCCATGTACACGGATTCAGGCTTCTGGACAAAAACGATTAAGACAATTTCCAATTTGGGTTTTTGACTCGGATGACAATGGTGAATAGCTGATTTGGAATATATGAATCAGAACACTTAAAGACCTGCATGCCTCCCAATGGAGAGCTCATGAACAAGATAACCCTGGACAGACTGACATCACGGAGAGACTTTTGGCTTGCTCTGCGCGGAAGGCCCCAGGCACAGTGCTAGGTTGGACAGACTGACCGATTTGTCGTCCCTTCCTGTACAGCGGCTGAGCTGCCGGTTGCTGGCCACCAGGAGGCCAGGCGGCACACCAACAGCCAGCACGAAAGTTGGTTGATTGGTTCCTGAGCAAAGACTTCTAGAACGTAGAAATAGAAGTAGCACACGCGAGGCGGCTTCAGTTTTTGTTGGACGTCTCAGTGGCTTTCCCTTTGGCGTGTCTGATTTCTGGAGATCCCGAAGGGCATGGCGGACGCTAGACCACCACTGCAATACAGTTAGTATGGTTTGTAAACGTCTTTAAACGACAGAATCTATCAAAAAGCAAGACGATATGTCTCTGGAAGTCATGCTGAGGGGCGAAGTACGACTGCCTACCTTCGCACCTGCATTTCTGGCAGCTGAGTACCTGGACATTACGGCAGCCAATATGTCCATGTCTAAGCATTGGTCAGTGCCAGTGAAGATAAACATTTTCGTGACAAATGATGTTAAGCTCTGTATCAAGCCAATGCTCTTGCGATATAGAAAAATCGTTTTTAGAACAAAGACGGAATGACTGTACGTGTGCAACTGAATTGCCCCGGTGTCTATGTGCTTGTTTGCTGCATGAGAGCAGACAACATTGCTCAACTCATTAATTTTTCCATCAGTCCACAGACTAAAGGATCTTCATCGGAAACATTTTTCATGATCTACGACACATATAAGTGACTATTGTGCAAGTTACCTGTAACTTTATCGCGTACTGCGTCTCATACGCAGCAGCTGCTGTCAAATACATCAATGATCAGCTTCAACACGTGGTGTCAAAGTAGTCAGGGCTACTCCACTTCCTTGACCACGGTCAGCCGCGAGGAGCGCCACTTAGAGTTTTCATTCTGTCTTTGACATACGTGGTCTGACAACTTGAGACTGACTTCTTGGTGGCAGTTTTAGAGTACAAATGCACAACACGGCTGTATCAATCAAAACGCATGCACGATGAAAAGAAGGGGCAGTCTTAATATGAAATCGACAACTATATTTTGGGTTTTTTTTTGGGGGGGGCGTGAGTGTGACACTTACACATTCAAAATTCGAATTTATTGGACTGCGAGGTTTCTCTAGCTGAGTTTGGCAGGTAAATAGTTTGGTACTGCATTTGACGATATACACTGAGCTTTTTCACATTCCATATTAAATGCTTATATGTCCTGGAGACAATGGTAGCCAAACTTTTTATCCAAATATGACTGCAGTCATTTCGTGATATTAATGACATATTGCATGATTTGCCACCATATAGTTGAAGGAGTATCTTTGCACGAAAGCTTGGATGAATGCTCGTCCAAGACGTTTCGTGTTACAGCGAGGAAAGTTCACTGCAGTGGACCGCTGGTGGACTGCGAAGCTGCCTGTCACGGCGCAGCGCTCTGTTGTTTGCAAACTTGCGCCCTTGCACTCGCTTCTCGTCAGCTACGAACAATGTTGCACGTAAATGGCTTCGTCACGCCGCGTGGTTTGTTATGTTTGTTGCTTCTCTTACATGTCGTTTCTAGTGGTGTTGCAAAAGTAGGGGTGTGGGCTCGTGCGCGTACATCACAGTGAAATGATTTTTAGAAGGAAGGAAGAAGCAATGGTTACACAAGGTACGAACGAAAATAATTCTGTCATCCATGTATCGTAAGACACTTCTTCTAAGGAAGGCATTGTGCTTGTCCTAATGGCATCTTGGTGGGGCTGGTGCTGTGACAGCCGTGCAGCGTGTGGCAGCAAAGCCACAGTGCGTCACTGCTGCATGCGCAGCACGCGTCCGTCCCGGGCAATACCATGAATAGTGTCCAGTATGCAACGTCTGTAAAGTGAGAAGATTTGCCTTCAGCGTCAGTAGACCGGTCCGCGTATAAGTCACTTGTATAGTGAGTGAGCGAGTGAGCGCGTGAGCGCTTGAGCGAGTGTGCGCGTGTATGCGTGCGTGCGTGTGTGCGCGCGTGTGTGAATGTGTGTGTGTGTGTGTTATTTTTATGTGGTGTGCTTCATAAACTGACGTAGGAGACATCATTGCAAATATTAACGTTAAACAAATTGCCTGGCAATTTGTGTTATCAATTATTTTTCTAAGCCACTGAAAAGACTTGCGTCTTCAATTGATTGTTTTGAACTTGAGTAAATGCTAATTTGGATAGATCATGAAATCTTCATAACATACAATCAAAGAATGACGATTGACTTTTTCTAGACTGAATCTGCACAGCACTCAGGGCAGCAGTCTTTTACAAGTGAAAACTAAATCGGCTAACGGACTTTTCTAGGCATGCCGAGTCATTCTTCAGTAACATCCTTCAAATTAACTCTTTGGAGATGTAGAGTAATCAGTTTTGGGGATCAACTTTGACAAATTAGTCGGGAAAAGTGTCCCAATGGAAAATTCGTTTTGCAAAGGCGGGCGAATCAAACTGTGACCTAGTTTTTTTATCAAAACTGAATATTCATACATATCTAATGTCAGTACCTCATGTTCCACTGCAGAGCTAGCTGCAGCTACACTTTTGCTGTGTTAATATAATGGTCGAAATGATCGTGCCACAACTATTAAACCAAAACCTGTGTCTTTTGCATACACAAAGTTAATAATACAAAACGGAGAACATGATTTGCTGAATTCTGCTAGGATTTTCACGTATGTCTTACTACTAGCCATGTCTAGTGCATCGATTCCTATGATCATGTCACACTACAATGATTGTATTCTTTCAGTTTTATGAGCGCCAACTCTGAAAGCACTTTGATGTCAGCATTTGAATATTTGCTCATAGGGTCAGTCTATGTCCAGTTTGATGGCTCCATTGCATCTGTGCAGTGTTCTTTTCAGTCTTGTGTTTGTGGGACACATAGATTCCACAGGAAGTGCCACTCGTCTCCAGACTGCTGCCAGTTGAAGCTCACAGCGTCTGCGTGTTGGACGTGACGACATGGCCTGGGCACTCCGTGGACGTGGAAAGTGCCCATCGAGGAAAAGACCCAAATAGAGAGAAAAGTATCACCTATTTTTAAAAAAGAAGTATGTTGACTGACCAAGTCAAACATCATTTTGTCGATGAAAGGACCTGTCAAAATACCAATTTCCGAGTAAAGTGACAAGATGCAAGAAAGTTTGCCGAGAATACGACTTTTAACGACAACGACAGCGACGATAACAGCCATCATCATCATCATCATCATCATCATCATCATCATCATCATCATCATCATCATCATCATCATCATCATCATCATCATCTTCATTATCATCATCATCATCATTATCATCATTGTCGTCGTCGTTGTCGTCATCATCATCATGCGGACGACTGCAGCACTTCATTTGTTAATCAAAATAGTGGTCCGTTGGAAGGACCGATTGGCATGGCCATCAGTGAGCAGTGAGAAGCGAACAAAGTATTCTCACAATACGTTTCATCAACAGCTATTTACAAATAGCATGAGAGGTTTGCATTGCCAGCAAAACCAGCATGTCATCGAACAACGAAGGAGACATCCATTAGTCGTCTGATTGAACAAACCCACTTCATCAGATTGTTATCGGACAAACCACATCATCGGTCGCTGCAGTTACGGCATCTCCCTATGGAAAGGTAGCACGGACAAATGCAGCTTGTTCGGAGACAATCGCTCGAGTGTCGGTTTCCCATTGCACTCTCTTGGGCACGCTCTCATTCGAACATCGGCCTGACAACTCACGGCGTTGAGGTGAATGAAGAACTGATTCCTAAACTGACGTTCAGCCCGAATCTCGACAGCTCCAGGGCAACCAGTCTTTCACTTCCTTCACTGTCGCCGCTCTGGTCACAATGACCCAAGTTGTCCCCTTCACGATGATGACTGCAGCATTTCTTCGTTTGTCGCTTTCATGAAGTAGTTCAATCCGAGACGAAAAGTCACAACGGGTGTCAACGAACAAACTACAAGCTTTGCACTGAATTGGCATTTTTAATTTTTGCCATACAGAGAAGAACAGCTCGAGACTTGGGAACCGTTTTCAGGCTTCTCTTTTCCAGTGACGCATGCACGTCCTTTACTTTCCACAAACCAGCTTCACCTTACAGCCGGTTACTTCCCTTGTCTGAACTTCGGCCCCGTCCCCCATTCCCCACCCCCTAATAGCATCGTAAAAGTTGTGAAACATTTAGTATACAAACGTGGAAATGACCATACCTGGTGATCTCAGCATACTCATGGAATCGAACTGTCCTGTGTGAGTGCTACAGCAATGGACGTCCTCACAAAAGTGTGTACATATGACAGTTATCACAATCTAAAATTTTAGAGTTGAAATATATATTAAATGAAATACAATGTACACGCCTCACTCTTTTGCGCATGAAGGAAAGAGATATAACCCCACAATAATTGTGCAGTCAAGCATTCTTGCAACTACCAGGAAAACCCAGGCGCAACCAACCATTCCATCACCATGTCAGTCCTTCTACATGGATACCATAGCTTGCCGCACTGGACTCTCAGGCTGCTTGGAATGCCAGTCATGCGAGTAAAAACACGAAGTTTAGATGTCGCGTCTTGACCGAATGAATGGCACACTACCGTCAGACATTTTGATACTCTAAAGCTGCATGTGCCACAAGGCAGAGGTCACTCACGTCAGTCCCTTCCCTTCTTTCGCAGTGCCTCCCACCTGGTCTGTCCATGGTTTGGGACCTGCCTGGCTCTCCTACCGGCCTTCCTGTCTGACCGCTCTCCCTTCACATTGCCTGCATGCTCACTCTGTTCCAGTCCCTGACCACTCTGGATGTCTGTCTGCCTGTCTGTCCGTCTGTTTGCTGTTTGCCTGTCTACGCATCTGTCCTTCCATAGGTCTCTGTTTGTATATCTGTGTCTGCGTGTCTATCAACATGTCTGCGGTATATGTGTGTGATGGTGAGTATGCGTGTGTGCATGTGTGTGTAGTAACTGTATCTATCTGTGAGTCTGCAGTCTGCCTGTCTGCCTGCATGCATGTTTGGCCGTATACGTCTGTCTGCCTGCGTATGTGTCTGTCAAAAAACCGACTAGTCTGGAGACCTTAAAAGGCAAGCAGTTGCTTGCAGTGCATCCACAAAGAAGGCGAAGTATGTGGCCAAAGTGGCATGGGCGGTAGAGGCTGAGATTTCAAATACAAAAGGCGACCTCTCTTGCTTCAGTTTTGCGGGGTTTTTGTACGACATCTGGAAGTATCGGCTGCCTATGAGCACAGTAGCGACAACTGCTAAGATGCCGTGGCGGTTCCGTCTGTCAGTAGGAACCAGAATGCAAGAATGGCAGCCAGAATGCCACATCGTACGTGCTTTCATGGATTTCAGCTTTTATGATACAAAAGTGATATGGCTGAATTTCACCCCCAAAATGTTGCCATCAGATCTCGTGCAGAAATGTCGCAGAAAAAAACCATATGGCGAAGTTTATGTCTGTCCAAAAAGAACTGTTTCTTTCTCGGGGGGGAGAGAGAGAGAGAGAGAGAGAGAGAGAGAGAGAGAGAGAGAGAGAGAGAGAGAGAGGAGGGAGAGAGACACAGAGAGACACAGAGAGAAAGAGTGAGAGAGGGAGGGAGGGAGGGAGGGAGAGAAAAAGGGCAAGGAAGAGAGAGAGAAAGAGAGACAGAGAGAGACACAGAGAGAAAGAGTGAGAGAGGGAGGGAGGGAGGGAGAGAGAGACACACACACACACACACACACACAGAGAGAGAGAGAGAGAGAGAGAGAGACAGAGAGAGAGAGAGAGAGAGAGAGGGAGAGAGAGAGACAGAGAGAGAGAGAACTGAACTGAACTGAACTAAACTGAACTGAAAATGTTATTGTAGATGCCATGCCGGTCCATTACAACATACTGGGAACGCGTTTAATTGACTTGGAACCGATTTACATAACATGACTACTCGTCACCAGTAGTGGAATGAGGGCGCGCGCAGACAAATGGAAAGAGTCTATCAGCGACTCATTTTCGCGAAGTCCGTGCAGACTGCTGTCTCTAGGCGACACGCTCGCTCCACCTACTTGGTCTGCCGACGTTGTCATCAGCCCTGCCATCATGTCGCGATGGTGATCGTGGGCGAACGTGGAATGCTTTCGCTGTTTGGGACTTGCTTCTGAGGGCTTCTTCAGTGGGGTCTGCAGCTAGTTGTGGTACAGCAAAGGAAGATCTGGGTGATGCCTGAGGTTTTCCGAGTCTGTCTGCCTCATGACACGGAGTACATGCAGCGGCAATGTCACTTCTTATTTCCCGCACATCTTGCTTGCACTGCGACACACTTTCTTTGAACTGCTTTGCAAAGTTGTCAAGCGCGGCCCTGATGTCTTCAGTTGTCGTTTCTCTGGGAATCGAAGTTGGCGAAGAGAGCATACCATCGTTGTCGTCGCGATCGGATCCTGGTAACTAGCTAGTATGTTCTCCTGCTTTATCCGTGGCCAATCAAGTGAGGGAGGTCACTGCTGATGGGGTGGTGTGTTCCATTGTAGCCCGTGCATTTCATCCAGCAGGAGCAGTAACAAAAGCAATGTTTACAACATTACAAAGTTGATCATTCTCGAAAGGAACATCGCGAGTAGTATGGGGCTCACCAAAAGTCCCAAATTCTCTGCCCGTCGCCGGTCTCGTCGCTGCTGGGGCAGTGGCTTTCTCTTCCACGTTCCTCTGTTGCTGCTGTGGCTAACAAGCGTGGGCTGACAATCCTGTTGCCTGAACCTCAGGATAACCACCGTTCTGCCAGGTTCGCAGGAAATTTTCCAAGACATTTCCTCGCTGGCCAACAGGGACAACAACGACGCTTCAACAGCTGCTGGAAAACCGGCGACTGGCATGGTGTTGCATCCTGGTCAAGAATGATACTATCAGAGCCGAAGTAAAATCGGCTTATCGACACGCGCGCCGCTGCAAATGTGTGTGTGTGTGTGTGTGTGTGTGTGTGTGTGTGTGTGTGTGTGTGTGTGTGTGTGTGTGTGTGAGAGAGAGAGAGAGAGAGAGAGAGAGAGAGAGAGAGAGAGATTGATTTTGATTGACATTTTCTTTTGTCTTTGGACCAATCGCCCTTCACAGTGTAACTCATGAGATCATGAAATGCGGAGTCATGTGACATACAATCAACTCCAGTATTCCTCTCATTGTTTCGTGGCATGGTAGATGTCTATAGCCACGTCTCTTACTGGTGTTTTATTTGATGTGTACATCAATTGTTTAAAATACGTTCCCGTTCCCAGATGGCGACTGAATTACTGTTGCTTGTGTCATCATAAGATGTACAGGATACCAGGAAATGATCTCTTTCCTTTTCATGGCTGAAGGGATGGTTCCAGTCACTGTGTTTGGAAAAAATGATGCTTATTGTTGTTAGATTATTAACACCCAATCTGAATACCGTATAAGATTTTTTTTTCCCGTGTCGTCCTCTTCGCTAAAGTAATTCTTGAAAACAGAAAACAAATGGTATTTTTCACTAGTGGTGCTTCGCTCATTACGTACCTGGTTTTGGCAATATCGAAGCCTTTACTTGAATGCCTTGAGAAAAGCTTTCTCGGTGCCGACCTTAGCACTACGCCACATATAGGCAAATCCGTACTTGGACGGGTAACTTTCTTTGAGTGGTGTACATGTTATATTTAGGGGTACGTTAGAATTAACGAGCCAGAGATAGGCTTGCTTAGGGAGCCTGCTGGCTGGCATCTTAAATAATGTGAGTCAATATCTTATTGTCCTTTTCCAGCCTGCAATATGTAAGGTAAAACTTGGTAGGTTCCCCCATACACTATGTGATTAGGTGCATGTCTAACAAGACCTGGGATCCATTTACAAGCAAAAGCATACTTTTTTCCTACAATTTCTGGCTTATTCATGCCCCGTAATTATATACCATAGAGCAGAAACAAACGATTGCAATTGTAAATCAAACAACTGAGAGAGAGAGAGAGAGAGAGAGAGACATACAGACAGACAGACACGCACACACACACACGCACACACACAGACGGACGGATGGACGGACGGACGGACGGACGGACGGACGGACAGACTGACACATACACACATAGACAAACAGACAGACAGACAGACAGACAGACAGACAGACAGACAGACAGACAGACAGACAGACAGACAGACAGACACACAGACACACAGAAACACAGACAGACACACAGACAGACACACAAACAGACACACAGACAGACACACAGACATACACACAGACAGACACACAGACAGACACACAGACAGACACGCAAACAGATTCACAGACTTTCAGTTTTTTTAAATTTAGTCTGAGACCCCAAGGCAACAGCACTGACACCGTGTTTTTTTCATCGTTCTCTTATGTTGAATTTAGGCTATCCAATGAACAGCATCTACTTTTCTAGCCATGTAGAAAATAGAAAAAAAAACGTAGAACAAAAGGTATCTTTACGTATATGTCTCCGTTACTTAAAATTCCATGTGATTTTATTCTTTCATCCCATCGTTTCTTGAATTTACCGAACGTGTTTAGTGTACTATGCATCGTAGCAAGTGTTGACAATAATCCTACAGATGTCATCACTCGTGTGAATGAGGCTATCTTTAAACTTGTATTACATGTGTGCATCTGTCAAAATCTTTCGATATTAGTAGCACTGTTGTCAAGAAAATTCGTCTCATGATTCCATTTCTTCTTCTTAAAACGTTTAAGAATTAAACTTTCTTTCTTGTTGATTCCGTGAGTAGTGACGCGTTGCTGCCATGAAGATGGTCAGCGCAGGTGGTAGAGGAAGAAAAGACTTATTGCCGAGACTGGTTAATAGGGACTACTAGAAACTTTTCATGTGCGAAACATGAACAAGGTGCTTTAAAAAAAAGTGCACATGTTAATTTTCTACGTGCACAGCAGCAGAAACAATGAGTGCAGAAGGAATAAAAGGGAACCAAATCTGATCACGCGACAAAATGGCGAGAGGTTCCCGTGAGTCACTCATTTGTCCTCACAAGGTGCTTGCTGCCCGAGGATGGGCCGGCAGCGCCTCCCTGCTAATTGCGCCATGGGGAGTGAAGGGCCTCGAGACGTCGACCTGGTGTGTTCGCACCCAGCCTTCAGCCTGGGTATCAGCCTGGCTCAAGGCGCGGACGTCAGGCTCCGCGTGTTTGCCGCCACTGAGCACTGTTGCTATCCCTCCACACTCCTGAGGACAACACGACACTCCCTGCCTGCCTGCCTGCCTGCCTGCCTGCCTGCCTGCCTGCCTGCCTGCCTGCTTGCTTGCCAGCCTGCCTGCAATTCGTCTGCCTTCTGCCTGCAATCTGTCTTTGTATCTGCCTTCCTGCCTCCCTACCTGTCTGCCTGTCTTCTTCCTCCTCGCCTTTCTTTCTTCTACCTGCTGGCCTTCTGCCTGCCTTCCCATGCCAAAAGCTGTAGTCAAGTTTAGTCTAAATTCACTTCTAAGAAATATAGTAGATATTAATCCGGGAGGTCATGTTCACTTCAATACAAAACATCCAACGCGATGTAAATTTCGAGGTCTTGTTAAAACAAAGACATTTTAAGTGGAGGCAACTAAATACAAGATCATTGCCGCAAAATCTTAATAAAACATCGTTATCAGACACAACAAGTAAAAGCGAGTACTTACAGAACGCCAGTAAAAGTCATCAATATAAAGTTTTTACGAATAGTGTCATGCGTAGTAGAACACTTTGGAAACCATAGAACTAGTGGTGTTTTCATTGGCTACGATTGATAAATTTCGTCAGCAGCTGACATAGGCCTTTACCAACACGTGAGCAGTGTATTCTGCCAACGCGCCCTGGCTGATCACGATACACTGGTGCATGTCAGGCGCCGGGGGCAAGCGGCACACCTTCGTTCTTGGCCTCCCAGAGCGGAGACCTGTCTTCGATGTCGGAGCTCCACACTGTAGCGGTCTATCAGAGCCTTACTACTTGCTTCCACAGCCGCACAGGAGAAGCTGCTTGAGCTCGCTGCGCACAGAACGAGATGGAGAGTGACTTTCATAGAAAAAAGAGAGATTTGAAGTGACGCGAACGAAGGTTTTTCACAACAATGTTTGTGGATTTCAAGTCTCAGCTGTCCATTCTGTTTCACTTCCTTCCACACTGGGCTCTTCGATCAAAAGAGCACCATGGCACCAGAGGTGACAGCACTCTCGATCAGTGAGGGAGTATATGCTGTTTAAAAAGTTAGATGTCAGACACTTCCAGAAATAGAGGGATCACTAGCTGAATTCCAGTGCTTGACAACTTTCATCGAGCCTGGCTACGCAAACAACTAAGAGTAGAGAACGGTCTCAATCTTTACTTACGTGACTATTTATTTCCACATATATGTACACACCTCAAAAGAAAGGACAAGGGACATATATTGTACATATATATGCCATATAACTCTGAGCAGCATTCACACTTACGTGTGGAAGATATTTATTTCCACAGATTCACTAGTACGTGAATGCTGCTCAGTGTGTCCTGAGAAACACATTTTCATCCATAATTAATTCTACCTGTTTAGGGTGAACAAACAAACCTTTTATTTATTTAATTTTAAATTACTTTTACGAAAAACGACAATTAGGTTTGGTATTTGCATACAAATTGCCGGATGCGAGACTGAAGAATTCGACGAGCTTAAAACCCCCCACAGCCCTAACATTCAGTGTGAGCTGTCGTGATTCCTTCATGACCAGCCAGAGTGCTGTGGCCCCTGTGCCCTCAGGACCTGCACCAGTAGCAGCCATTCGTGGCCTCCAACACTCCAGTCCCATCACTAGCGGCTATGTCGGGATGCTTGGTGGCCTGCTGATACGAAAACAAATATGATTACGAATAGATACCAATAAATTAAAAACAGAAATCATCAAGACGTACAAGTCTTGCATAAGCGCGATATAGCGACAAGTCAACCTCATCAGGTGTGCTCAGTGCCACAGGAAAGTCTACATGTACACCACCTGGCTTTGTTCACCAAGGCTACCGCCCTGACACATAGACACACAGACAGGTACACAGACAGACAGACAAATAGATAAATGTTGTTTATTTTCCCCACATATTGAGCAATTCTTTATTAACTTTCAGCAACGATGAAAATATGTGCTAACGTTACGCACGTACAGGTGCATGCTGGAACAAAACAAAACAACCAAACCCACCAAATGGGCACTGGGTCTCTCGTTCAGCTTACGAGTAGCGGGGAGCAGAAATAATCGTCATGTACGCTCTGTCCAAAGTTGGGGCATTCTGTAGCGGCGCCGAGAGGGGAGAAGTGCAAAGCCGGGTGCACAGGAAAGCGTGCGGTCTGACAACACACCAGCCACCTGATTTCTGCACTGCATTTCATGAAGTGGCTGCAGTGTTTTTCTGACAGCATGTGCCTGGCGTGACCAAAGCCAGCGCGCACGTCAGCGACCACCCCGCCCCCCAATGGCAGCACCCTCTGTGGCATCCCCTCACTGGCAGCAACACCACTGCCCTCTGAAGGCACCGGTTTTGGCACGGACAGACCGCACAGAGCGCCTCTTTGCCTCTCCCCTCTACGGTGGTACAGAACGTCCGTAGACAGCGAGTTACAGAGCTCTTCGTGGGTTCGCTGTTAGTTGTTACTTTCTGCGCTATTTCTGAAGAA
The DNA here is from genome assembly GCA_034096865.1 of Theodoxus fluviatilis. Taxonomy (NCBI): domain Eukaryota; kingdom Metazoa; phylum Mollusca; class Gastropoda; order Cycloneritida; family Neritidae; genus Theodoxus; species Theodoxus fluviatilis. The sequence continues at coordinate 24,440 of JAWQFJ010023382.1, read as the reverse complement.
AAGTAATCTACGCTATATCTAAAGAAAAGTTTGTTTCGTGTTTCTTGGTCAATGTTAACATTTTTGCACAGTCATGATAACTGTTTTCGCGACGAACTTTTAAATTAATTGGTTTATTTCCTTCATCAATTACGTATATTCTTTTCCTTTCAGAATACGCTGAAATTGTTAATGAATATCTTTAAAATCACCATTGTGACACTAATTTTATATTCACCCAACTAAACGGACTGATTTTGTTCAAACTTTTCATCCCATCTAGAAGCTTTGGGTACCAGAGCACACGAAACAAGCTGTCACGAAACTAGTAGCAAAAAATGGCTCCAGTATTACAGACTTCATTTGACTGAATGAAGACCTTTTCGACGCTCTCTCACATACGTTACGACTGGATCAGTCAGACACATTTAACAGCCACAGTACGTAACGATTGCTTCATATCGCAAAGACGCACAACTATTGGATTTTACATCACCATGCATTGAGAACAAATTGCATGGAAATTGTATGTCGTCATCATCGTAATTGGCAAGAGTGAGGCGGGTACATCGTATTTCATTTAATATATATTACAACCCTAAAATTTTAGATTGTGATAACTGTCATATGTACACACTTTTGTGAGGACATCCATTGCTGTAGCACTCACACAGGACAGTTCGATTCCATGAGTGTACGTCTGCAATGCGAGAAGTGCGTGGAGTTTTGGGGGCTCAGTATCTAGTTTGTAACAGCGTCGTCTTTCATTCTGGTCACTGTATACTAGAAACGTCATTTTACACATCCATCATAAAATGAATCTATATTAGTTTCGATTTCATCTCGAGTTCGTAATACGTCTAGACATAGGCACTGGACAAGAAGGGAGGTGACCCCGTCTCCAAGGTTTGCATGCCACAGGGTGCAACTGTCTAGAACCCTGCCACGGCACCGTGAGTGCTTGCACTCTATTTTGTGTTCATATTGTAAGTGCACGCTCGCCTGAGTGCAGGAAGGAATGGAAAGGAAAGAGAAGCGAGAGAAAACGACAACTTTCACAAATCATGTTCAAATAAACATTTTTCTTCGACCGCTGTGATAGACCAAACACATAATCTTACTGACTGTATTTGACAAGACTATCAAACTCAGAAGCTTCCTGGCTATTGCTCTACGACGAGTTTTCATGCAAACGACCGCAACTGAAGGTGCCCTCCAAACGCAGCTTCGTGCACCATGAGTCATCCTCATGCAAGGCGCAGTCTGTATAAATCACTCAAGGGCAGTTCACTTTACACAAAGCACTGAATGAAATTTCACTGAACACAAAACAGTGAAGGACATCTCAATGTACACAAAGCACTCAAGGACAGTTCACTGTACACAAAACACTGAAGGACATTTCACTGAACACAAAACAGTGAAGGACATTTCACTGTACACAAAGCACTGAAGGACATTTCACTGTACACAAAACAGTGAAGGACATCTCAATGTACACAAAGCACTCAAGGACAGTTCATTGTACACAAAACAGTGAAGGACATCTCAATGTACACAAAGCACTGAAGGACATTTCACTGTACACAAAGCACTGAAGGACACTTCACTGTACACAAAGCACTGAAGGACATTTCACTGTACACAAAGCACTGAAGGACATTTCACTGTACACAAAGCACTGAAGGACATTTCACTGTACACAAAGCACTGAAGGACATTCACTGTACACAAAGCACTGAAGGACATTTCACTGTACACAAAGCACTGAAGGACACTTCACTGTACACAAAGCACTGAAGGACATTTCACTGTACACAAAGCACTGAAAGACATTTCACTGTACACACATCACTGAAAGACATTTCACTGTACACAATACACTGAAAGACATTTCATTGTATACAAAGCACTGAAGGACACTACGCTGTACACAACACATTGCAGATATTTCACTGTACACAAAACAGTGACGACATTTCACTGTATACAAAGCACTGCGTGGACATATCTCTGCACACAAAGCACGGCGTGGACATCTCTCCAAGCAAATAGGATTGGATGGACAGTTGCATGTGCAGAAAGCACCGTGTGGATATCTCTCCATGGTCAGGATTTTGTCGTAAGTGAGCTTGCAATTTTTTCGTTCGTTAAAAGGGCCGGGGACACCCATGGCAGCACTTCTTGTCGCACTTTTTCCGTGTGGCACTGTCGCCAGCGGGGCTCCCCAGACAAGGGTCTGCGCTATCACACTGACTGCAGCCTATGGGTGAAAAGGATATGTGAGACGGCTTACTTGACCATTGTGGACTGATGCGGAGTACAACTGTGGGCAGGCAGGCTGCGTTCCTAGGAGAGGCGAACTGATCTGACGACGTAAGTAGAAGAAGCCAGCTGTGCAAGACGTGCAACGCTGCCAACAGTGGTAGACGACGTGTCGCAGAGCAAAAACATGCTTTATCTGCAGCATTTTGCCTGCTGTGAACAGCCTGTCAAGAAATGATGCGTGCATTGAACAACTGCAAATGACAAGGACAATCTTGAGTAAAAATCTGTCTTTCTGGGATTGAGGGAGGAAGACGGAATATTGGATCCACTCTGAAACTTGTACGGCTCTTCCACCAGGGGGGGATCTGTTCCCATTCCAGGAAACCGAATTTTGTTTGATAACGAAAACGGATACATTTTGAACGCAAAACCACGAAGCTTGACAGATCTGTCGGTGTGGGAGGTACGTCCCAACGATACAGAAACCAATGACAGACAGTCATTTGCAAATCGTATTTCTTCGTATTGTAGGAATATTTCCGGCAATTTCTTATAAACAAACCAATCGAACTTGTTGCGAAACGCAACACCCTGGTCTTTCCGATGGGTGCGTTACACAGCAGATCTCATATGGACGTCTGCGTGTTTAGGCCAGCAACGACACCGATACTTCGAACTAGCAAGTCTGCAACTGACAAAAGTTCGCTTCTGTTTCTGAAGCAGACATTCAATGGTCATCCTCCACTTTTACTTTCGCAGTGTCATGCAGGTATTAAAGCACCTTTTGCACTTAGGCAGGATCGTTCATGCTTTGGCAGAGCTTTTCAGCCTATGACGAATTGTTGTGGTCAGGCAGATGTTCTTATACTTTGGTGGAGCGATCCATGATATTGCAGGACTGCAATGCTCCGGCTGAATTGTCCGTGTTTAGGCGAAACTGTTGCAGTTCTGGCAATATTGTTCATGCCCAGGCATAACTGATCAAGAGACGGCAAGACTGCTCAAGCCATAATAGGAATGCTCATGCTCATTATGAATTGGTATATTTTTGCAGAATTACGCTCTGGCAAGACACTGTTCAAGCTCTGAAAACACTGTTCAAGCTCTGACAACACTGTTCAAGTTCTAACAATACTGTTCATGGTCTTGCAACACTGTTCAAGTTCTAACAACACAGTTCATGCTCTTGCAACACTGTTCAAGCTCTGGCAACACTGTTCAAGCTCTTGCAAAACTGTTCAAGCTCTGGCAATACTGTTCAAGCTCTGGCAACACTGTTCAAGCCCTTGCAGCACTGTTCAAGCTCTGGCAACACTGTTCAAGCTCTGGCAAGACACTGTTCAAGCTCTTGCATCACTGTTCAAGCTCTGGCAAAGACACTGTTCAAGCTCTTGCAGCACTGTTCAAGCCCTTGCAACACTGTTCAAGCTCTTACAACACTGTTCAAGCTCTGGCAAGACACTGTTCAAGCTCGAGCAGCACTGTTCAAGCTCTGACAACACCGTTCAAGCTCTGGCAAAAGTCTTTTCAAGCTCTGGCAAGACAATGTTCAAGCTCTGATAACACTGTTCAAGCTCTGACAACACTGTTTAAGCTCTGGCAAGACTCTGTTCAAGCTCTAGCAAGACACTGTTCAACCTCTGGTAACACATTTTTCAAGCTCTGACATCCCTGTTCAAGCTCAGGCAACACTGTTCAAGCTCTAGCATAACACTTTTTAGGCAAGACATCGTTCAAACTCTAGTAAAACACTGTTTAAGCTCTGGTAAAACATTGTTCAGGTAAGACACTGTTCAGGCTCTAGCAAGACATTGTTTAAGCACTGGAACCCTGTTCAATCTCTGGCTTTATGCTTTTCGGGCAACTATTCAGGCAGGACACTGTTCGAGTTCTGGCAAGACGCTGTTCAAGCTCTGGCATGACGCTGTTCAAGCTCTAACAAGACGCTGCTCAAGATCTTATAAGACGCTGTTCATGCTCTGACATAACGCTGTTCAAGCTCTGTCAAGGCACTGTACAAGCTCTAACAAGATGCTGTTCAAGCTCTGTCAAGACGCTGTGTAAGCTCTGACAAGACGCTGTTCAAGCTTGTCAAGGCACTGTACAAGCTCTAACAAGATGCTGTTCAAGCTCTGTCAAGACGCTGTTCAAGCTCTGACAAGACCCTGTACAAGCTCTAACAAGATGCTGTTCAAGCTCTGTCAAGACGCTGTTCAAGCTCTGACAAGACCCTGTTCAAGCTTGTCAAGACGCTGTTCAAGCTCTGTGAAGACGCTGTTCAAGCTCTGTGAAGACGCTGTTCAAGCTCTGTCAAGACGCCGTTCAAGCTCTGGCATGAAGCTGTTTAAGCTCTGACAAGACCCTGTTCAAGCTTGTCAAGACGCTGTTCAAGCTCTGTGAAGACGCTGTTTAAGCTCTGTCAAGACACTGTTCAAGCTCTATCAAGACGCTGTTCAAGCTCTGGCATGACGATGTTAAAGCTCTGGCATGACGATGTTAAAGCTCTGACAGGACGCTGTTCAAGCTCTGACAGGACGATGTTCAAGCTCTGACATGACGGTGTTCAAGCTCTGGCATGACGCTGTTCAAGCTCTGGCATGAAGCTCTTCAAGCTCTGTCACGACGCTGTTCAAGCTCTGTGAAGACGTTGTTCAAGCTCTGACATGACGCCGTTCAAGCTCTGTCAAGACGCTGTTCAAGCTCTGGCATGACGCTGTTCAAGCTCTGGCATGACGCTGTTCAAGCTCTGGCATGACGCTGTTCAAGCTCTGGCATGACGCTGTTCAAGCTCTGGCATGACGCTGTTCAAGCTCTGGCATGACGCTGTTCAAGCTCTGACATGACGCCGTTCAAGCTCTGGCATGACGCTGTTCAAGCTCTGGCACGACGCTATTCAAGCTCTGGCATGACGCTGTTCAAGCTCTGGCACGACGCTGTTCAAGCTCTGGCACGACGCTATTCAAGCTCTGGCATGACGCTGTTCAAGCTCTGGCATGACGCCGTTCAAGCTCTGGCATGACGCTGTTCAAGCTCTGGCATGACGCTGTTCAAGCTCTGGCAAGACACTGTTCAAGCTCTGGCAAGACACTGTTCAAGCTCTGGCAAGACACTATTCAAGCTCTGACAAGTCACTATTCAAGCTCTGGCAAGACACTGTTCAAGCTCTGACAAGGCACTGTTCAAGCTCTGGCAAGGCACTGTTCAAGCTCTGTCAAGACGCTGTTCAAGCTCTGACATGACGCCGTTCAACCACTGGCACCGTCATTCAGGCGCTGGCTTGACGCTTTCCAGGCAAACACTGCTAAAGCTCTGGCAAGGCACTGTTCAAGCTCTGGAAAGACGCTGTTCCAGCTCTGACAAGGCACTGTTCAAGCTCTGACAAGGCACTGTTCAAGCTCTGGAAAGACGCTGTTCCAGCTCTGGCAAGGCACTGTTCAAGCTCTGGCAAGGCATTGTTCAAGCTCTGGCAAGGCACTGTTCAAGCTCTGACAAGGCACTGTTCAAGCTCTGACAAGGCACTGTTCAAGCTCTGGAAAGACGCTGTTCCAGTTCTGGCAAGGCATTGTTCAAGCTCTGGCAAGGCACTGTTGAAGCTCTGACAAGGCACTGTTCAAGCTCTGACAAGGCACTGTTCAAGCTCTGACAAGGCACTGTTCAAGCTCTGGAAAGACGCTGTTCCAGCTCTGGAAAGACGCTGTTCAAGCTCTGGCAAGGCACTGTTGAAGCTCTGACAAGGCACTGTTCAAGCTCTGGCAAGGCACTGTTCAAGCTCTGGCAAGGCACTGTTCAAGCTCTGACAAGGCACTGTTCAAGCTCTGGCAAGGCACTGTTCAAGCTTTGGAAAGGCACTGTTGAAGCTCTGAAAAGACACGGTTCAAGCTCTGGCAAAGACACTGTTCCAGCTCTGGCAAGACGCTCTTTAGGTTCTGGCAAGTCACTGTACAAGCCCTGGCAAGACACTGTACAAGCTCTGGCACGACAATTTTTAAGCTCTGGCGAGGCACTGTTCAAGCTTTGGCAAGACGCTGTTCAAGCTCTGACACATTACTGTTCAGGCTCTGGCAAGATATTATTGAAGTTCTGGCAGGACACTGTTCAAGCTCTGGCGAGACTGTTCACTACAGTTTGACTTCCTCAGCCAGTGACTGATTAAGTGTGTTCCAGGGATACATGGCTATGTCTGAATGCCTGCGTCCGTACCGAAAAATGTGCTCAAGAGAAAAGTTGGCAGCGGAAGAGATCGGCAATCCTTTCCGTGTGACGGACAGCGCCCCGGGTGGCGGTAAGGGCAGACTGAGGCTTGGAGGGAAGCTTGCTCTCCAGATCTGTGCTTCTTTTCTCCCAAAGGCCGCCCTGGAAACGTTTTGTGCTCACTCGAATAAAATCTTTTTTAAGGACCTTTCAATCATGGCACGTCATATGTGCTTTGTAGAATTAGGTAATGTGTCACGTAAATTGGAAAAGGAAGAGAACTTGAACCTTTGCGTTAGTATAAGTTTTTCCACACTCAACGTAAAATGTTCCATAACGCAAGGCACTTCGGTGTATATTTCGATTAGAAGGGTGTTGCATTTACTCTGTAGTTGTCATGGAAAGACCTGCCGTAAATTCATTTATAAAAACTATGACCACGTTATTTCTGTCATTCAGCAAAAGTGTTCTTAATTGCAGCTCGTCTGGGATCATTGAAGTGAAAGCTTGTAGAGAAAAAAAAGATTACACCAATAGTCAAGGCCCTCATTTCGACGCTGATCACTGAGTCGATGCCAACGACTCAGTTTGGATTATTACACATAAATACTGGTCTCCCGGCGTGTCGCCCACTCTTGAGCTTGTCTTCAGTCTCAAATGTTTTGGACAAGGCTGCACTGGGTATCAATTACCGAGATACTCAGCACCAATTACACTGATCGCATTGCTGCAAACTGTACTTTTCCCATGGGCCCATGCACCCCTCGTATAGCAGTCTTATCAATGTCCTGTCTGCAGATACGCTTCTAATCCTGGTTAAAACGCACCACATGTCACCAAACCGATAGAGAACACATATTTGTCTAAGATTGACAATTTAGTTGCAGAAATCTTGTAGATGGCGCCTGATGTGTGGGTTCACAACAGTCAGTGGACACTCATGCGAGAGACCACACGCGCTCTGGGGCCGTCCGTGACTGAACCACTGGAGACGGCCCCGAAGGTTCCTTAACAATGGGTTGTACAAAGATTGCTACGAAAGTGCGTCATCATCACACGGTTCCAAATATCTGGAGTGGTCATGCAATGAAGACGAGTAGTACTACAATCGGAAATGCGAGACAGGAGCATTTCGCACTGGCGCAAGGAGGGTGACGAACATCACATGCATTTGCTATGACAAAGATAATGCAATAATTGTCAAGTCAACGACACGATTACGACATCACACTGCCATAGGTCCTATCTCAGGGTAGCAGATGTTCAGGGCGGAGACTACAGGCAGTTTCGATCTGACGTGAAATGCGTAGCCGTAGTGGTTGCTGGGTGTTAAAGACGTGAGTAACTCGACACGTAGGCGTAAGGAAGGGGCTGTCCATGCGCGAGAGAAAGACCCGCGTAATTCTGCGGGCACACGGGAGAAGGGAGTGTGTACAGGGAGGGAAGGAGTGTCTCAAGAGGCAAGTGATGGCCACGCGGCATTTACACTCCTCTCAGCCCCTCTGGTCCACAGGTGCCATTGTATCAAGGTGGTGAGAATCAGGTGAGCAAGAGTGCATCTAAACAGGGGCGTGTGGATGGTGTGCCCCATACTTTTACAGTGAGACGAACGAGAGACGTGTGGATGGTGTGCCCCATACTTTTACAGTGTGACGAAACAGAGACGTGTAGATGGTGTGCCCCATACTTTTACAGTGTGACGAACGAGAGACGTGTGAATGGCGTGCCCCATACTTTTACAGGGTGACGAAAGAGAAGCGTGTAGATGGTGTGCCCCATACTTTTACAGTGTGACGAAAACAGAGACATGTGGATGGCGTGCCCCATACTTTTACAGTGTGACGAAAGAGAAACGTGTAGATGGTGTGCCCTATACTTTTACAGTGTGACGAAACAGAGCCGTGTAGATGGTGTGCCCCATACTTTAAAGTGTGACGAAACAGAGACGTGTAGATGATGTGCCCCATACTTTTACAGTGTGATGAAAGAGAGACGTGTAGATGGTGTGCCCCATACTTTTACAGTGTGATGAAAGAGAGACGTGTAGATGGTGTGCCCCATACTTTTACAGTGTGATGAAAGAGAGACGTGTAGATGGTGTGCCCCATACTTTTACAGTGTGATGAAAGAGAGACGTGTAGATGGTGTGCCCCATACTTTTACAGTGTGATGAAAGAGAGACGTGTAGATGGTGTGCCCCATACTTTTACAGTGAGACGAAACAGTTACGGTGTGACGAAACAAGGACGTGTAGATGGTATGCCCCATACACTTATAGTATGACGAAACAGAGACAAGTGCATTGTGTGCCCGATACATTGATGGCTGAGGGCAGCCAGGGAGCGACAGTGGCCACTGCAGTGCAGGCACACATCAGTAGGCAATGATGCCTGTCAGCATTTGGCCATGGCAGAAAGCAGGGAGGCCCACACGTCCGGCTCCATCACTCCACACAAGCACACGCCATGCAGCTCTCCTGATCAGTCCTCAAGGGTCAGCTTGACTGCCTCTATTATGAAGTACCATACTAAAAGAAAACAACCGTGTCACCAGGGAGGTCTTACCACGAGGTACAACAACATGCCACATAGAAAGGGAAAAGTTTCATTTTTCTTAAAGTTAGTATCAAATTTAGTCACTTTCCGTATTTTTTTGCCAGTACTGAAACAATTCCGTATTTGAAATTGCAACATTTTGTTAACTTTGCATTTAATCTGAGCGAGAGAGAGAAAGAGAGAGAGAGAGAGGAAGAAAGAGTGAAAGAGAGAGAGCGATATTGATTTAGAGAGAGAGAGAGAGAGAGAGAGAGAGAGAGAGAGAGAGAGAAAGATATATATATATATATATATTATTCAGAGGCCATTCGCCCATCTGAATCTAAAGAGTACCAAGGCGAAACTGAAATGATGGTATGCGTGTTTATTCCATAACTGAAACACTGCATTATATGGTATTTGTGTCACCATCTCTACGCTTCAAGATGTATCCACGTAGGATTCAATTATTAAGTGTTGGTCGCAAGTTTCTCCTCTCTGAGTTTCAGGGCATAGAATATATACATCAGTGAATCTTTTGTTGTCAGCTTGTTGTTTCCTTTCATAAGATGATTACAGTATCTGCTCGAAGTTAGATGTACATGTTTTACAATGTATTTCTTCTTGAGTTTATCGCAAGCACCACAGTCCAACAGGAAACGCTATTCATCTTCTTCCTTGTCACAAAATGGACAGGGAAGATTTCTCTTTTCACAGTAGTTGTAGCGTTGATTAATTCCCAAATTATTCAAGCCAAATCGGACACGGATTAGAATATCTCTGAACTACTCGATCGTTATGAAGCTCAGGTATCGTTCTTCACCGTGCATACTCCTGAAGGAAGTGTACCATGAGAATATGTCACTGTTACGATTTCTTTCATCCCATGACTGAGGATAGTAATCACATACTATATGTTTAAGTTGTTTTAGAAAACGTCTTTCGTTACCTACGCCTCCGTTCAACCACACATATGTAAAGCCAGATTATAAGGTCAGTTCTACTTTTCAGGAATATTGGCATCGAGTAAAATTGCATATGCCTGTTTAGGTAACCTTCATTGTGACATTCTGGACAATTAAAACCAACATATGATAACTCAAATGGTACTATGAATTGCGAGCGGATATCTACCAAGACCGCCAAATATGAAGTGGTTTGGTGCGCTAGCATTCAGCCCGTGGAATTTTTGCACGCAAATACATGACATCTTTCGACTGATATTTAGGTTTTAAGACCCCATACTTTGGCACCCTATAACGGAGAAGACCGCACCTCGGCATCAAAGAGTTTGAGGAATACTTTAAAATTTAGTACGGTATTGTGAAGCGACCACATTGCCTTCATAGTCTGAACAGCTTTCTGTTTGCCTTTAATGGACGTTTTTTTTCGCTGACGCATTATTTGAGAGTTTAGTCGTAATTATGCAGCCTAAATGTGTGTGCCTGTTTACCACGTCAAGTCTCGTTTGGTTGAGATGCCATACTTCTCCCTCTGCCAAATATTCACCTCCTCTGAGAACCATCACGTTAGTTTTATCAGAGTTCACTTTCACTTGAAGCCCAAGGGTCTCTGACACTCGTGCAGGGGAGTTGATTTGATTTTGTAGCCCCGTTGGCGTGGTAGACAACAGAGCAATGTCATCGGCAAACAGCAGGGCAAATACCTCGCCATGCGCTGTGGCAATTTGCACGCCATGCTTTGCATGTGCTCGGGCGTAGTCCGCCACAGTGTCTTACGCCAATTAGGCAGGAAAAAACTCAGAAATCTGGTGTTAGCCACAGTGTCTTACGCCAATTAGGCAGGAAAAAACTCAGAAATCTGGTGTTAGCCACAGTGTCTTACGCCAATTAGGCAGGGAAAAACTCAGAAATCTGGTGTTAGCCACAGTGTCTTACGCCAATTAGGCAGGGAAAAACTCAGAAATCTGGTGTTAGCCACAGTGTCTTACGCCAATTAGGCAGGAAAAAACTCAGAAATCTGGTGTTGCCATCTAACGCAGGACTGCACCTTCAAGCAAATGGCTTTTATCATATTGGTGAATTTTGTTGAAAGGTCACTGTTTTGCATCATTTCCCAAAGATGGCTGCGATTGACCGAATCAAAGGTTTCCCTAAAGTCTACGAAGGCTACATATAGTTTATCACGACCATGACCATAAACATGCTTCATTATCATGGAATGCAAGGTGAAAGGATGGTCAATTGGTGAATGATTCGGCCAGAATTCGGTTGCTCTGGACATATTTTGTTCGCAACATCTAATCAAATACGAAGACGTCTCGTTAAAATGGAAGAAAACAGCTGCCAAGGATGGGTGGTAAGGATTCCTCTATAATTATTAGGATCCAAGGTGTCATTCGTTTTGTAAATGGAAACTATATCTGGTTGTGACAAAGGTGGAGAGAGAGAGAGAGAGAGAGCGAGAGAGCGAGAGAGAGAGAGAGAGAGAGAGAGAGAGAGCGAGAGAGAGAGAGAGAGAGAGAAAGAGAGAGAGAGAGAAATTGATTTGAATTGATTTGATTTATTTGGAGGCCATCGGCCCATTGCATTACAAGGAAATGTTGATATTATACAATAAACAATTCTACTTCAGCTATGATATCCGAAACCACAATCCTTTCAATGAGCAAGAAGTGTTCAAGTACCTGTACAACCATCGCAACTTTGTATACTCATCTACTCTCTAACCTTTTGTGTGTGTGTGTGTGTGTGTGTGTGTGTGTGTGAGAGAGAGAGAGAGAGAGAGAGAGATAGAAGAGAGAGAGAGAGAGAGAGAGAGAGAAGAGAGAGACATCGAGACAAGAGACAGAGTGAGAGACAGAAACAAAGACAGAGACAGACAGAGAAAGACACAGAGAGAGAAAGTCACAGAGAGAGAAAGACTGAGACAGACAGACAGACAGACAGACAGACAGACAGACAGACAGACACAGAGAGAGAAAGACAGAGAGAGAAAGACAGAGAGAGAAAGAGACATACAGAGACAAAAAGAGCATGATGCAGTGCAGGTGGCGACGATACATCTCAGCCATGCCTGCAGAGTGGCAGCCTTGTCAGAAGGACTGAGGCACTGCACTGAGGTGTGACAGATTGCTCTATCTTTCCCTGTGGAATGTCATCATCATAAGTATTTCTCGGTCGGGCATCACCATAAGAACTCCACGGAAAACGAAGGGAATGACACTCCGTCGACTGCTATGGAGAAGCCATTCCCCCTTCCTCAACTCCCTTTCAAGGGTGGTAAAACTCGAATGCACTTCATTGAATTGTCAGGAACTTCAAAAAAGAATTATTCTACGCAGTTCTCAAATGGTAGAAAACGATGCAACCACAGGAATTTGAAGGACCTATAACTGAAAAAAAGGAATCTTTGGTTCATAATTCGAACTCCAGTCTTTGATACAGACGTGACTGGCACAACGCATTGCTGCTTTAATTCCAATGAGGCATGAAATGGTGGCTCCATAATGCTTTTTTCTCGTAGGTTCTACGATCTTTTCTGGAAAATGATATCTATGCATAGCACACAATGCAGCGTGAACTTCATAGGATCAGCACCACTGATGTTTTGTAACAATAATGGGCCATTATCGTGGGAGGTTCTAAAAATCAGTGCATGTAATAGCGAACATGCCGTGAGGCATCAGATAAAAGAATTAAACATGTCGATCCACTGTGTATGTGTAACAATTCTCAGTGGCTCTCTGAACACCAAAATTATTGTGCAAGGTCAAGACACTTGTACTGTGCTTCCTGCGGTTGACGATACCTGGTGAGCTCTCAGTCACAACAGGGCATGTATGCGAAATGATCCACATCCTTTTTTCTTATATATGTTGGATAGTATTTAATGGCAACCTTCAGGGTACAAAAGGCCTATTGACTTAAAGGTAATGTACCTCAGGCGTTCGTCCCACTCACTTTCGCCTTTTGACCTTTTATTCCATCGACTTTATCCCATGAATTTTCATTCCACTCATTTATCCAATGAACTTCATCCCGTGGGCTGTCATCACATGAGCTTTCATCCACTCACTTTTATCCCTCCATCCCACGAACTTCATTCAAAGAACGTTCATCTCATGAACTTTCATCAAACTGATTTTTATCCCACCAACTTCATTCTAAGGACTTCTATCCTATGAACTTCATTCCATGGACTTTCATCTCATAAACTTTCCTCCCATTAACTTTTATCCCATAACCTTCACTCCAAGGACTTTTATCCCGTTAACTTCATTCCAATGACTTTTATCCCATTAACGTCATTCCACATACTGTAATCCGTGAACTTCATCCCACGGACTTTCATACCATAAACTTTCATCCCACTCACTTTTATCCCATTAATTTCATTCCAAGGACTTTTATCCCATTAACTTCACTCCAAAGACTTTAATCGCACGAACTTCATCCCACGGACTTTCATCTCATGAACTTTCATCCCACTCACTTTTATCCCATGAACTTCATCCCATGGACTTCATCCCTTTACTTTTATCAAATGAATTTCATCCCATGGACTTTTGTCTCTATGCTTTCGTAGCACTGACTTTAATCAAAATGGACATTTTGTCCCATGGACAGTTTTAATCCCTCTGACTTTTGCCCCACGGCCTTTTGTGTAAATGAATTTCATCCCATGGACTTTTGTCCTCCTGATTTCAGTCCCATGGATTTGTGTCCCATGGAATTGTGTCCCATGGATTTGTGTCCCATGGATTTGTGTCCCATGGATTTGTGTCCCATGGATTTGTGTCCCATGGATTTGTGTCCCATGGATTTGTGTCCCATGGATTAGTGTCACATGGATTTGTGTTACATGGATTTGTGTCACATGGATTTGTGTCACATGGATTTGTGTCACATGGATTTGTGTTACATGGATTTGTGTTATATGGATTTGTGTCACATGGAATTGTGTCACATGGATTTGTGTTACATGGATTTGTGTCCCATGGATCTGTGTCACATTGATTTGTGTCACATGGAATTGTGTCACATGGATTTGTGTTACATAGATTTGTGTCACATGGATTTGTGTCCCATGGATTTGTGTTACATGGATTTGTGTCCCATGGATTTGTGTCCCACGGATTTGTGTCACAAGGATTAGTGTCACATGGAATGGTGTCACATGGATTTGTGTCCCACGGATTTGTGCCCCATGGATTAGCGTCACATGGATTTGTGTCACATGGATTTATATCACATGGATTAGTGTTCTACTGGCTTTTGTCCCATGGACTTGTGTCACATGGATATGTGCTACATGGATTTGTGTCCTACTGACTTGTGTCCTATGAACCTCTGTCCCATGGACTTGTGTCCCATGGACTTTTGTCCCACTGACATTTGTCCCATGGAATTATGTGCCATGGATTTGTGCCCCACATAGTCCCAAGAAGTTTCATTTCATGTACGTTTGTCCCATGTACTCATGTCCCACTGATAATTGCCCCACGAACGTTCTTCTCATTGACTTTTGTCACGTGGACTTGTGTCCCACTGATTGTCCCATGAACTTGTGTTTTTAGGACTTCTGTCCTGTAGACGTTCATCCCACTCCGTTTTGTCCCTTATAGATTTTCAAAGGGTATCAAAAGCTAAGTTAAGCTATCGGCGAGCTTCACTCGTAATCACTGTCTCGTCCTTGAAATTTCACAGCTCCAACCTCTGTATACCATAAAGTCACCTGTTTGCTATGTCGCATGTGTTCATACCTAACCATCCAATCTATCAAATCCTTCATATCTCTTGCATTAGATCTCTTCTATGAATTAGTTACATCAAATCACAAAATTGTGTACCTTGCATAGAGATATTGCCAGCCTGATTTCACGTCAAGCGAAGACGATCTCTTCCCACCAAGATCACACCGTATTACATGAGCCAGCACCACGTGAGTGGAAACAAACACGGGGGAAAATGAGGATACTCACGGTTTCTCTGGGCATACAGGTATCCATTCTGGGGAAGGCCTGCTCTCCGGTCCCTGATGGCCAGGCTGCCTGGTGGCGAGGAACGCAGCAAGATGAACTCGCCACGGAAGATGCCCCTGGCGGCGCCCCGGGTGGAGGGTCTGCGTGAGGTGAGGCTGCGATGCCAGGAGGGCCACATGGGCACGGACTGAGGGCCAGGGGACTTCATGGCGGCCAGCAGCTCTCCCTGCAGCTCCTGGGAGGCGTGCGGACACGATTGCAGCGCCGACTCGTACTGGCCCATCCTCTGCCAGGGCTGCAACACAGTGACGGCGGAGGCCCGGTCAGAGCACGCGGATTGGAGAGAAACTAAATCTGCCCGCCTCCGCTGCACTCTCGCCTCTGTTTGGACGCGCACTTTTTGTCGAAGAGACTCGAAGCTTTTCACTAAATAGGGGCTAACTCCCTCCTAAATCTCTGGAAGGGGGCTAAGGGGAACGGGGGAAGTCAGGAGGTCGAGAGCCTACAGAGAGTGGCCGAAAGCAACCGCCTGGGGAATTAGACGCCTGGAGCTGAAGACTAGAACGACTCTGAGAAGACTAGGGAGCGACCAGGCCTGGCATTTTCCCTTTACCTACGTTGACTGGCTGGGAAGTTCTACTTTCTCATTGGTTGCGCTCTGCGCCTAGGAGCCTCACGTGTGGCCAGCCCTGTCCTTTCCTCGCCAACTAGACTGCTGGAGAGGAGTATGGCCGCTAAATTTCCTTTAACTCCCAGGCACGGTCACACAGTTGGCTGGCAGCAGCCCCCTGAGGGACAGGAATGATGTTAGCGCTGGGCTTTGTTGGCCTAGGCCTATCCGGTCCTGGCGGGCATGCGAGGAAGCTGGGCCGGATTAGAGGCAGCTGGCTGTTTGTGCAGGATGAAGAGCTCTACCTGGCCATGTGCTCACAGTCTTTGAGCGTCTGCCATTTTGAACAAACGCTCACGATTGCGGTGGAAGGAAATGAGAACAGTCAACACGGGAAAGACAGAGAGATGAAGTACAGATTCGTCTCAGGGGGTCATGGAGTAATTTTCTGGAAAATGGAAGAAAGTTTTCTTTTAGATTTGTCCACTGGAGTGGCTATAAGCAAAACGTGGCAGGCTTTTCCTGCAGCAGACACTTGAGTCTTTCTTTCGAGTCCAAAAACTACTTCCTCTTTCCTCAATTCAAAATGTTCAGTTCTGTTTTATGAAAGATTGCTTGAATGTGTTTGTTATTGTAGGAGTTGCATTTCAAACTGGTTTCTTCCGCGGTATCACGGAAAATGTAGCATTAGCCAACTTAATGACTTATCTTTGAAAACATCTCAAAGAAGTTCATTGACGAGAAAATAGTTGTTTGCTACATTGTTCACGTTGGCATAACTTCTTCGTGGTTTGAAATGAAGAAAAACGTGTTTTTTTCTGGCAGGAAGGTGGACAAACTCCATGTTTATGAATTACAGCCAATTATTTGCACCTCTAAGAGCTAGATAATATGCAGGTGTATGTATCAGCAAAAGCACTTCCTACACAAGATCTTCAAGCTTCATGACTCCACACAAAAACGAGGTATGAATGGTGTGGTAGACCAGGAAAAGGCATGGATGTTTAAAAATAAAGTAAATAGCTAGTGATGAACCAGGCAAAAAGGAAGAAAGTTTCGAAACAGGAAGAAACAAAAGCAATCAGTGGCAAAACGAGCTGGCCTTCGATCGCGTCTGAGGAGCGTGTCAACGAGGAAACTTTTGTTGCGCAGTTCACTTTCCTTCCTTCCAGACCTCCTATCACCTGTCCATTCTCGACAATGTTTGGTGTGAAAAGGAATGTCGAGATCAAGAAAATGTTTACATCATACGAATAAGACCGCGAGGAAAGTGGTTCTGCTTGCTTAATAAGGGATGGAAGTCTATGCTGCCCTCGCATGTTTTGTTATTACTGAATATTGTTCTCTCATCCTGAGTTTCACACCTCCAACAGGCTCTCTTTGTCGTCTACGTCAGGCCTCCCAAGCCTGACCG
>JAWQFJ010023381.1:0-12500 GCA_034096865.1 Theodoxus fluviatilis | reverse complement strand
TCGGTCCAATAGAAAAACGTTCATTTTTAGAATTCCAACATCGATACTAATAATCTGTAACCAAAATACAGTAAATGATTTATCATCGCTGTATGAAGTATACATCAGAGGCTTATATGAATTGCTATAGTACTTAAATCCACATACAGTCGAAGGAGCGAATCTTAAACCATGATGTTATATGCCTTATCATGCGACTCAGTGATATGGCATCGACAGTGATATATCACTCCACAAGCATTGAAGCCAAGATCATCAATGCCCACCTTCGACGGTCCGGGCATGTCATCCGCATGCAGGAGTCCAGAATCTCCCGGCCGCTCTTCTATGGCGAGTTGACACATGGAAGTCGAACCAAGGAGGTCCCCCAAAAGGTACAAGGGACACCTCGAGGCGAACCTCGAATGGGCAAACCTCCAACCACGGTACTTTGAGGCCGACATAACCTTTTCGCGTGCCATCACCCGAAAAACTGCAAGAGCTTTTAAAAATGGTCGCTGTTGTCGCCTTGAAGCAGCGCAAACAAGGCGACACAGAGCTGCTTCAAACTCTGTCCAGACAGGTGTTCCTTGCCCCACCTACAGCCGCCTGTGTGCCTCGGAGTTTGAACTTCGGAGCCATATGCGCATTCACAGATGATGGCACTGCGCGTCGTCTTCCTCGACACTCGAGAGACAATCAAGAAGAAGAAGAAGAAGAAGAAGAGGAAGATATATCACTTCAGTCACGTGCCGCTAATTCATTCACAACAGTCCCCGATTGCATGATCAGTTGAGCCCACTTCGCCCTCCTTCAGATTGGGTAGCTCTCCCAATTAGAACAGGCCCTAAGGAAGGTGCTTCCCTCTAATTGTTTCTCCCTAGTCCATTTCAGCCAGTCCACTCAATCCTTGGTAAGAAGGAACCTTGGGGTGTCAGGCTGGATGCTGCAGATGGTCCGCTATTTGCTTCGGTCTTGGGTTGCATGGAGAAGGGTGGGGACGTCCATGTCGGTCCATTGTTTGACGTTGTCCATCCAGGATTTCCTTTGCCGTCCGCGCTTCCTCCCTCCCTCAACAGTGCCCAGGAGAACTGTCTTTGCAAGGCTGTCATGCCGTGTGGTGTGGCCGCACCATTTCAGCCTCCTCCGTCTGACAGCTGTTGGCAGGGGTTCTTGCTTGCCAGCCGCTGGTGTGATTTGCTACCAGAAAAAAACACACATTGGTTTTGCAGTCTCGGTAGGCGATGCAATGCAAGCGTAATCTCTCAGCGCTGGGGATCAGCGTGAACACCTGGGGAGTGTCTGCTTTGGACAGGAGTGCCTGGAAACAAGGAGTGCAGAGAGGCCTCTCAGTTTGAGAGAAACCTCATGAAGCAGACAGATAACAAGCGTCTCTAGGAGAAGACCCAGCTTTGGATGGACAGACCTTCGACCTTCAGACGTTTGCACTGCTGTTAGGACTGCCACTTCCGCATGGGACTCCTGAGCCACAGCAGACGTTGTCCACGGGACAGGACCGGCACCCAGCCGCACGGACTCATGGTCCTTCGGGACTGACGGACTACTACTACTACTACCACTACTACTGCTGCTGGTGCTGCTGCTACTACTGCTACTACTGCGACTACAACAACTACTAAAATTATTACCCCTGCCACTGCTGCTGCTGCTGCTGCTGCTGTTACTGCTACTACTACTACTGCTGCTGCTGCGTGCATGCTGCAACTACTGCTACTACTACCACTACTACTACTACTACTACTGCTGCTGCTGCTGCTACTACTTCTACTACTGCGGCTACAACAACTACTACAACTATTACCCATGCCGCTGCTGCTGCTACTACTACTACTGCTGCTGCTGAATGCATGTTGCAACTACTGCTGCTACTACCACTACTACTATTGCTGCTGCTGCTACTACTTCTACTACTGCGGCTACAACAACTACTACAACTATTACCCATGCCGCTGCTGCTGCTACTACTCCTACTGCTGCTGCTGCATGCATGCTGCAACTACTGCTACTACTACCACTACTACTATTGCTGCTGCTGCTGCTGCTACTACTTCTATTACTGTGACTACAACAACTACTACAACTAATACCCATGCCGCTGCTGCTGCTACTACTGCTACTACTACTACTATCACTACTACTACCACTGCTGTTGCTGCTGCTAGTACTTCTACTACTACGGCTACAACAACTACTAAAACTATTACCCATGCCGCTGCTGCTGCTACTACTACTACTACTGCTGCTGCTGCTGCTACTACTACTACTACTACTACTACTGCTGCTGCTGCATGCATGCTGCAACTACTGCTTCTACTACCACTACTACTGCTGCTGCTGCTGCTGCTGCTACTACTTCTACTACTGCGGCTACAACAACTACTACAACTATTACCCATGCCGCTGCTGCTGCTACTACTACCACTACTACTGCTGCTGCTGCATGCATGCTGCTATTACTGCTACTACTACCACTACTACTACTTCTGCTGCTGCTGCTACTACTTCTACTACTGCGGCTACAACAACTACTACAACTATTACCCCTGCCACTGCTGCTGCTGCTGCACTACTACTACTACTGCTGCTGCTGCATGCATGCTACTACTACTGCTACTACTACCACTACTACTACTACTGCTGCCGCTGCTGCTACTACTTCTACTACTGCGGCTACAACACCTACTACAACTATTGCCACTGCTGCTGCTGCTGCTACTACTACTACTGCTGCTGCTGCATGCATGCTGCTACTACTGCTACTACTACCACTACTACTACTGCTGCTGCATGCATGTTGTTGCTGCTACTACTACTACTACTACTACTACTACTGCTACGTCTACTGCTGCTTATAATGCTACTGCTGCTGCTGATATTGCTACTGCTACTACTACTACTACTACTACTACTGCTGCTGCTGCTGCTGCTGCTGCTGCTACTGCTACTTCGACTGCTACTTCTACTGCTACTGCTGCTGCTATTGCTACTGATACAACTAGTACTACTACTACTACTTCTACTTCTACTGCTGCTATTGATATTACTACTGCTACTACTACGGCTTCTACTACTGCTACTGCTGCTGCTGCTGCTACTACTGCGGCTACAACAACTATTACAACTCTTACTGCTGATGCTGCTACTACTTCTACTACCTCTACTACTTCTACTACTACTACTACTACTACTACTACTACTACTACTACTACTACTACTACTACTACTACTACTACTACTACTGCTGCTGCTGCTGCTGCTACTGCTGCTGTTGCTGCTTCTACTACTACTGTTGTTACTACTACTGTTACTACTACTACCTCTACTACTACTACTACTACAACTACTACTACTACTACTACTACTACTACTACTACTACTACTATTACTACTACTACTACTACTACTATTGCGTACACTTCCACCCGAATGACTGCTCACTGGTGCTTTCACGAATGAATCTCCAGAATTTTTAGTTGCAGCGGGATGTCCCTTCTAGTCCGCTTGAGACTTCGCCTACCGGCGAAACAGTATCTAACACAGTTGACATCAAGTGATGGAAGGATTTCGTCCAAAAAATTCAAATGAGGATCACACGAGAGGCTTGTGGGATAGCCGATCTGCTCCCTGACATACGCCGTTAAAGTAGTTCCAAGACTATTTCGCACGAAACTCATAACTTACTTTTGTTGAGGCAATAAATAAGCGTTTATTAATAAAATTACATGTTTGTGTTGAAATGGAAAAACGTTTTGACATCTGAATGCTTTCTGTAAAAAGTGGAGAGAAAAAAATAGTATGAGGACGAACTATTTTTGGAGCAATGCTGTAATGCGAAGGGTCAAGTCTATTTCTCATTCATTGCGAACTGTGCCAGAGTCACTACTGACTCGGGTTCGCAGAATGATTCGACATAACATTGCTTTTGGGACTTTTGAGCGCAACATTTCCTAGAGAGATAGGATTGTTGCCAGAACATTGCCACGTTTGAGCACGCCCGAAACACTTGTTTGCCACTTGCAAGCGCGACATTTCCTAGAGAGATAGGATTGTTGCCAGAACATTGCCACGTTTGAGCACGCCCGAAACACTTGTTTGCCACTTGCAAGCGCAACATTTCCTAGAGAGATAGGATTGTTGCCAGAACATTGCCACGTCTGAGCACGCCCGAAACACTTGTTTGCCACTTGCCAGCGCGACATTTCCTATGGAAGCAGCAGAGTTGCCAGCAAGGGGGCAAGGTGTGAGGAGGCTTCGAGTGCTCTCTTTTATGAAGTCATGATGAAATAATTGTGAAATTGGTTGCTCAGTTGGGAATGCGTTCAACAAGCCACCCCCCCCCCCCCCCATTTCCCTTTGCCCCCTCCCCCCTATGAGGTTACCTGCTTTCTGAGCAGATGAAATATATTTTTAGCACAGTTTTCTGATTTATTTTTCTAAGTTGTTGGAAACTATTTCAGCACAGCTGTTTCTAGAGGAAATGCCCCTTGTTCACAGCACCTCATCGAAAACTCATCGACGCCTTTGAAGTACAAACCGGAGTGAGACAGGGCTGCCTGCTTTCACCATTCCTGTTCCTCTTAGCGATCGACTGGATCATGAAGATGTCGACAGACCAGAAACGAAATGGCATCCAGTGGACTCTTCAGAAGCAGCTAGACGATCTTGATTTTGCTGATGATCTGGCTCTCCTCTCTCATACCCAACAACGTATGCAGGAAAAGACCAGCATTGTTGCGGACAACTCAGCAAGCCTGGGGCTCCATATCAACAGAGAGAAAAGCAAGGTTTTCAAGACAAATGCATCCAACAACACCCCCGTCACAATTGAAGGCAATGCGCTGGAATATGTGGAAAGCTTCACCTATCTCGGCAGCATTGTGGACAAGCAGGAAGGAATGGATGCAGACGTCAGAACCCGTATCGGCAAAACCAGAGCAGTCTTCCATCAGCTGAAGAAGATCTGGGGATCCAGCGCAATAACTACTACTACAAAGATCATGGTCTGCAATACCATCGTGAAGCCGATCTTGCTGTACGGAGCAGAGACCTGGCAAACCACCGTCACTACCATGAAGAAAATCCATGTCTTCATCAACACCTGCCTAAGCAAGATCCTCAAGATCCGCTGGCCATAAAAATATCAACAATGAAAAACTATGGCTGAGAAACAGGCAAGAGCCAGTTGAGGAAGACGTCCTTCAGAGACGCTGGCGATGGATAGGCCACACCCTTCGCAGACCTGCTTCCAACATCACCAGGCAAGCCCTCACGTGGAACCCACAAGGGAAGAGGAAGAGAGGGCGGCCTAGGAACACATGGCGCCGTGATCTGGAGGCAGACGCAAAGCAGATGGGAAAGACGTGGGGGCAGCGGGAAAGACTCGCCCAGAACCGAGATGCCTGGAGGGTGCTGATTGGCGGCCTATACCCCAGACGGGGTCACAGGCGGAGGTGAGGTAAGGTGGTGCCTTGCACAGATTTAACGTGATTTTTGGGGCGTGCTGGTCCAAATTCAGTGCCAAAGTACGGATTTTGCGCGTGCGCTTTATTGACAGAGATGTAAATGTCCAGAATTTCTCGCGACTTTTCACTCATTCCGCTGACTGGCTCTTCATCTACACTATAAATGTCCCTCGTCAAACAGATGAGAGATAAAGCGAAAATGTGTATCACAGATGCACTTGACGAAGTTTATTTGACAGGTGCCTCGCTGAAGCTCGTTAATGCAGAAGACGTGTAAATCTTCCGGCCGATGCCCCCCCCTCTCTTTCTCTCTTTCTCTTTTTATCTCTGTCTCTCTGTCTCTCTCTCTCTCTCTCTCTCTCTCTCTCATATGTCATTTAATCTGCTCCAATTCAATCTCGTACAGAGAGCAAAAGCCAGTGTTGCTCAGACCACCAGGTGTATTAGAAAGCTACAGTGTTTGTCACCTGATGTCTTCTTTAAGGTATTTGATGCACAAGTGTCAAGTATTCTGCTGTACTCAGCATAAATATGGGGTTTGTACAATTGTTCAGTCATAGAGAGTGTACACTTGCAAACAAAGAGAAGATTCCTTAATATACCGACAAGAGCTCCAAATTTGATTGTCTATGGAGAATGTGGAAGATATATCAATCGTGTGCTTCGTTCCTTGAAGTATTGGATACGTATATTATAAATATAGACTTCAGGGTACCCGTTTTTAGCATACACTATGATGTTGAATTCATGTAACCAACAAAATTGGCCGTTTAAAATAAAGAAATTGCTGTACAAATACAATTTTCCTGATATATGGGATAACCAGACGGTCCCTAATGAGACATTCATGAAAGAACTGAAAGGGCGACTTGTTTAAAAATATTGTAACTATTGGTTTCACGCCCTATGTTACAGTGAAAGATATTTGTTATACAGACAGTTTAAAACATGGACAATATAAAATGATATATTTGCTCTAGACAAAAAACCAATTCGGGATGTTTATGGCCAGTTTAGGACAGGTTGTAATGACCTCTTTTGCAATAAGTACCGCTATAAAGATAAAGCTGCTGAAAATGTGTACATTTGTCCCGCTTGTAGAGAAACCTTTAATGTGAAATTCACTTTTTGTTCGATTCTCAGATTTTGTTTCATTTACAGAGACCATGGCCGTGAACGAGAAGCAGCAGAAGCCTGTTACCCTGGGAGACAAGGAGCTCAAAGCGGTGGACTCCTTTACTTACCTGGGCAGCGTCGTATCAGCAACAGGCGGTTCTGACGAGGACATCAAAGCCAGAATCGGGAAAGCCAGATATGCTTTCAATACTCTGAGACCAGTCTGGAGATCAACATCCCTCTCTACACACACAAAACTCCGGATATTTAACAGCAACGTCAAGTCTGTCCTCCTCTATGGCTCTGAGACCTGGAGAGTCACCAACACTCTGACCAACAAGCTCCAAGTCTTCATAAACAGATGCCTCCGTAACATCCTTAAGATCAGGTGGACAGACACAGTCAAGAACACCGAATTGTGGAAGCAGGCAAACCAAGATCCCATCGGACAGCAGATCGCAAGGCGGAAGTGAAGGTGGATCGGACACACCTTGCGGAAACCTCCACATGACATCACACGGCAGGCCTTGCAGTGGAATCCTCAGGGCATTAGACGAGTTGGTCGACCCAAGACCACCTGGATGCGATCCTGCGAGGAAGAGATGAGGAACTGCAACCTGTCATGGGGAGAGCTGAAGAAGGTTGCCCAGAACCGAGTACGCTGGAGGACTGTTGCCGAGGCCCTATGCTCCACAAGGCACTCAAGGGAATAAGCCAAGTAAGTCGTCGATTGTCCTGTGTATGACGACATTAGGCGGAAATATATTTCACATGTGAATCTTGCAGCAGTTGGGAGAAATGCAGTAAGTATCTTATCAACACAGAATTGTATGGAAATAAGATCCATCGCAGTTTACTTGTATCATGCTTTCAAGAGACGTCGTAAGGCGATTGCAATAGAGTTTTTTCCTGCCGATGAGGCATGAACTTAATGTACGTTGTGACAGGCCGGAGGTCTAACAAATAAACAAGTTCGTTCGTTCGTTCGCTCTCTCTCTCTCTAACTCTCTCTCTCTATCTCTCTCTCACTCTCACTCTCTCTCTCTCACTCTCTCTTTCTCTCTCCCTCTCTCTCTCTCACTCTCTCTCACTCTCTCTCTCTTTCTCTCTCACTCTCTCTTTTTCTCTCTCTCTCAATCTCTCCCTCCCTCCCTCCCTCCTTCCTCCCCCCCCCCCCTCTCTCTCTCTCTCTCTCTCTCTCTCTCTCTCTCTCTCTCTCTCTCAATCTCACCCAGTTCTTATTTTAGCGTTTTATCGGACACAACGATGTGAGGATGACGCACATTTTATCTGGCACATACATTCTGCTAAAGTTGGCAATTTCTTCGGGACATCAGAGTAACGTGTGCTCGATAGACATCCCTCACTCACCAATTCTTTCAGCAAAACATTTTTGTAAGCACCGTTAAAGTTTACAATTATTTCATACACATGTATTAACAGAGAACTCTAAAAAAAGGATATGTGAATGAAGCGCTTCTTTTTCCAGGCACAGATATTCCGCGAGAGCTCTAATATTTTGTTAATCTTTTATTTCTGTCCTTTTTCTTCGAAAATTATTCAGGGGGGATTTTTCATCCCCAGTCGCCGCTGTGCAGCGCCCAGTGATCGGTTGTACTCCTGGGCAGGAGAGGCAGTGTGGGTGAAGCACCTTGCCCTGGGTAGGAGAGGCAGTGTGGGTGAAGCACCTTGCCCTGGGTAGGAGAGGCAGTGTGGGTGAAGCACCTTGCCCTGGGTAGGAGAGGCAATGTGGGTGAAACACCCTGCCCTAGGATGCAACTCTAGGATCTGTGCAGATTCGAACACCGCACCCAGCAGCTGCTAGCGACTGCGGGTGTAACGCTCGAACTAGTGGACTCGGCCACACAGCCCCAATAGGCAAAACAGTGTTCTTATTGTATATTGAAAAGTCCGTACATAATATAGTAACTGTCGTTTGCTCTCATTATTTTTATATCAACGGAAATTTCATATTTATACTGTCTTACATTGTACTGCACTTTAGTGTATACTGAACTATCTGTATATAGTAATTTCATTACTTGTTTTATAGCATGTCATTAATATGTTTTCTTATGGAGAAGGAAATTTCACAATGATTTCACTGAAGTTGTAAGAAACTCCCAACAGAGCGAGGCAAAGAATGGTCTTCAGAGGAATTTCATTACTATGGTTTCATTCAAATATCTAAATGGTGAACTCACTGAACAGTTACTGTAGATGACGCACATTTTTCTAGGCACAGATATCCAAATATTGCTCTCATTTTTTTCAACAGGCAAAGCAATTTTCTTATGCATCGGGAAATTTCACAACAATTTCACAACAATTTCATTCAGACATCAAAACTGAGAACTCACCAACAAGGCACTGTTGACGAAGTACATTTTTCTTGGCACAAATATCCCACAAGAGCACTCAATCTTTTCAACAGGCAATTCTTATACACCAGGAAATTTCACAACAATTTCATTCAGACATCTAAACAGAGAACTCACCGAAAAGACATTGCACATGACGTAGATTTTTCTAGGCACAAATATCCCACAAAAGCACTCAATCTTTTTAACAGACAAGACAATCTTCATGTGCATCAGGAGATTTCACAATAACGTCATTCAGACATTAAACAGAGAACTCACCGAAAATACACTGTGAATGAGGAACATTTTTCTAGGCACAAATATCCCAACAGAGCGCTCAATCTTTTCAACAGGCAAGACAATTTTCTTATACACCGGGAAATTTCACAACAATTTCATTCAAACATCTAAACAGAGAACTCACCGAAAAGACACTGTGAATGGGGCACAGTTTTCCAGGCACAAATATCCCACAAGAGCACTCAATCTTTTCAACAGGCAAAATGATCTTATATTATTATTATTATTATAATAATAATAATAATAATAATAATAATAATAATAATAATAATAATAATAATAATAATAATAATAATAATAATAATAATAATAATAATATAGTTTATTCATACGCACATACCTTCCCTTGACAGGCAAGCTCACGGCGTTTACAATCCAAAGAATCAACACTCTTACAACCGCTCAACACCACATTCCTACAAACACTCACACACTACACGCATAAACACAAAACAAAAACTAAGATCCAATAGAACAAACTATACAATATACACAGCACTTGCACCGGGAAATTCTCCAATAGTTTCATTCCTCTTTTTCTTCCTCTGAGGAGAGGCCTGTTGGCAATGCTGCTCTCAGGAGTGTAATTCTTCCATTCAAATATATTTACACACCGAACACACCGAGAAGGTTTTGTTAATGTACATTTTATCTAGGCACATAATTTCATATTCTGCGAGAACACTCAATCTTTTCAACGGGCAAGATAGTCTTCTTATGCACCGGGAAGTTTCACAACAATTTCATTCAAACTTCTAAACAGAAAACTCACCGAGAAGACACTGTGGGTGGAGTACATCTTTCTAGGCACAGATATCCTGCGAGAGCACTCAATCTTTTCAAGAGGCACGACAGTCTCCGTATGCACCGGTTAATTTCACAACAATTTCATTCAAACATCTAAACAGAGAACTCACCGAGAAGACACTGCTGGTGGAGTACATCTTTCTAGGCACAGACATCCTGCGAGAGCACTCAATCTTTTCAAGAGGCACGACAGTCTCCTTATGCACCGGTTAATTTCACAACAATTTCATTCAAACATCTAAACAGAGAACTCACCGAGAAGACACTGCTGGTGGAGTACATTTTTCTAGGCACAGATATCCTGCGGTAGCGCCCAGTCTCGTTCGTGCCTCAGCGAAATTCAGGGAGCTCCTTCTACCATCACGGTAGGCGAGACTCTCCCATGCAATGTCGTCGCCGTCAGCCATGGCGGCTGAACAGTTTTGCGTCACGAGGTAAATTGCTTTGAAGGTTAATGGGTAAAAAGGCTAGAAATGCACATGCTGCTGGTAAAGCGTTTGAGGCGACAGATGGGCATGGAGGAAGGGGGCTCGGATAATGAGGGGGTAGCGAGTAGGAACTTTGTGAGGAACTGGATAACTTAGTTTCATAGCACTTAGGTTGAGAGGCTAGATGTGGGTACGCTAGAGGGTAAGTTCCTAGCAGCCCCCCCCCCCCCCCCCCCCAAAGTGCTCTCCCCTCTTGCTTGAGTACATGGTCAGGCCCTCAGCCTCTACTCATGTTTTGGGGTTAGAAGATGTGTGAGGCGCAGTGCCATGGTTTTATCCCCGGGACGAAGAGAATCTGGATTTGTTTAAATAATATTATACCGGCTGCAATCCTGTGTCGTAAATATGTCCATGCAAAGAATTCAGTATGTGCGTAAATGATACTTGGTGAACATATATGATGCACCTACCCCTCTGTATGCCTGTATTAGCTTTGGTTCAACGTCTACGACGTGCCAAAGCAAAAACAAAAAGTATTGACAGGAACTTCCCTTCCCTTCCAACTTGTCTCCAATATATACCAGTTCCTGGTAGTCTACCCCCAGTGCTCTCCCCTCTTGCATGAGTGCACGGTCAGCCCCCTCAGCATCTACTCGCACATGAAAGAAAGTGCCGTGTGCTTTGACGATTAGCAAATGTGTTTGACACATAATTGTTCGCCATAGAAATGAATGTTATTTTAACTCTATATATGATCTTGTAAGGCAGATCATCACAGGTGCGTGGTCCCTGTAGACGGCTGACAGACACCTGTGGTCCTGGCGAAGGTGTGACCACCCCCACACCACCACCCCCCACCCCCACCCCCCCACCCCCCGAGAGTATAAGGAAGTCAGGGCCGAAACACTTTAAGACGGGGGTCCTCCCTCTGAATTCTAGTTTACTAGAGAGTTCGCCTACCGGCAAAAGTATCTCTAGCCCAGCTGTCATCACGTGATGGGAGGTTTTCGTCCGAAATATGTAAATGAAGGTCACACGAAAGGCTTGTGGGATAGCCGATCTGCTCCCTGACATGCGCCGTTAAAGTATTTCGAAGACTAATTCGCACAAAACTCTTAACGTATTCTTGTTGAGGCAATAAACAAGCGTTTATTCGATAAAATAAAATATTTGTGTTGAATTGGAAACGAGTTTTTACATCTGAATGATTTCTGTAAAAAGTGGAAGAAAAAAGTATCAGAACGAACCATTTTTGGCGCAATGCTGTAATGCGAAGGGTCTAGTCTATTACGTTTCATTGCGAACTGTGCCAGAGTCACTATTAACTCGGGTTCACAGAATGCTTCCGCTGAAGACCGTCATCCGTCACGCTTCCCAGGAAGTTTCATACTCTTATGTTATTTAAACACTACATGATTTTATTTTTTCCTCACCACGTGACATTATCTTTCCGTTAGTTTGGACGAATGATACATATCTATTATCGTACTGTTACTGTCACTATCATTAATGCTGCCGCTACTACTACTACTTCTACTAATAATTCCAGTACTGCTACTACTACTTCCGCTACTACTACTGCAACTTCCGCTACTACTACTGCTACTTCCGCTACTACTACTGCTACTTCCGCTACTACTACTGCTACTTCCGCTACTACTGTAGTATAAACGGGAACAGGACTTGTGTGTGTGTGTGTGTGTGTGTGTGTGTGTGTGTGTGTGTGTGTGTGTGAGTGTGCAGGGGAACATTTCAAAGATTCATTGCGAACGAGGTGGGGATGGGAGAGGAGAAAGTGTGCGAGGCAGCTAAAGAAATGGGGAAGGTGGAAGATAGGGAGAGACGGAGGAAGAGACTGAGCCTGAGGGGAAGTAATTAAAAGAAGGGGGGGAAAAACCTCGGTGCAAGCAAGGGAGGAAAAATGATCTACACTTTGCCGTGCCTTACGCAACTGGAGCGCGTTGCTTATGCTAGGAACCTTGCGAGATCTTGCGAGGAATAGGCCGGTGTCGACATGCGTGAAC
>JAWQFJ010023380.1:42500-53004 GCA_034096865.1 Theodoxus fluviatilis | reverse complement strand
GGGAAGTCGCGGTGTAGAATGAAGGCCCGCCACTCGGGTGGGAAGTCGCGGTGTAGAATGAAGGCCCGCCACTCGGGTGGGAAGTCGCGGTGTAGAATGAAGGCCCGCCACTCGGGTGGGAAGTCGCGGTGTAGAATGAAGGCCCGCCACTCGGGTGGGAAGTCGCGGTGTAGAATGAAGGCCCGCCACTCGGGTGGGAAGTCGCGGTGTAGAATGAAGGCCCGCCACTCGGGTGGGAAGTCGCGGTGTAGAATGAAGGCCCGCCACTCGGGTGGGAAGTCGCGGTGTAGAATGAAGGCCCGCCACTCGGGTGGGAAGTCGCGGTGTAGAATGAAGGCCCGCCACTCGGGTGGGAAGTCGCGGTGTAGAATGAAGGCCCGCCACTCGGGTGGGAAGTCGCGGTGTAGAATGAAGGCCCGCCACTCGGGTGGGAAGTCGCGGTGTAGAATGAAGGCCCGCCACTCGGGTGGGAAGTCGCGGTGTAGAATGAAGGCCCGCCACTCGGGTGGGAAGTCGCGGTGTAGAATGAAGGCCCGCCACTCGGGTGGGAAGTCGCGGTGTAGAATGAAGGCCCGCCACTCGGGTGGGAAGTCGCGGTGTAGAATGAAGGCCCGCCACTCGGGTGGGAAGTCGCGGTGTAGAATGAAGGCCCGCCACTCGGGTGGGAAGTCGCGGTGTAGAATGAAGGCCCGCCACTCGGGTGGGAAGTCGCGGTGTAGAATGAAGGCCCGCCACTCGGGTGGGAAGTCGCGGTGTAGAATGAAGGCCCGCCACTCGGGTGGGAAGTCGCGGTGTAGAATGAAGGCCCGCCACTCGGGTGGGAAGTCGCGGTGTAGAATGAAGGCCCGCCACTCGGGTGGGAAGTCGCGGTGTAGAATGAAGGCCCGCCACTCGGGTGGGAAGTCGCGGTGTAGAATGAAGGCCCGCCACTCGGGTGGGAAGTCGCGGTGTAGAATGAAGGCCCGCCACTCGGGTGGGAAGTCGCGGTGTAGAATGAAGGCCCGCCACTCGGGTGGGAAGTCGCGGTGTAGAATGAAGGCCCGCCACTCGGGTGGGAAGTCGCGGTGTAGAATGAAGGCCC
Organism: Theodoxus fluviatilis; assembly: GCA_034096865.1. Taxonomy (NCBI): domain Eukaryota; kingdom Metazoa; phylum Mollusca; class Gastropoda; order Cycloneritida; family Neritidae; genus Theodoxus; species Theodoxus fluviatilis. The sequence continues at coordinate 51,923 of JAWQFJ010023380.1, read as the reverse complement.
GCCACTCGGGTGGGAAGTCGCGGTGTAGAATGAAGGCCCGCCACTCGGGTGGGAAGTCGCGGTGTAGAATGAAGGCCCGCCACTCGGGTGGGAAGTCGCGGTGTAGAATGAAGGCCCGCCACTCGGGTGGGAAGTCGCGGTGTAGAATGAAGGCCCGCCACTCGGGTGGGAAGTCGCGGTGTAGAATGAAGGCCCGCCACTCGGGTGGGAAGTCGCGGTGTAGAATGAAGGCCCGCCACTCGGGTGGGAAGTCGCGGTGTAGAATGAAGGCCCGCCACTCGGGTGGGAAGTCGCGGTGTAGAATGAAGGCCCGCCACTCGGGTGGGAAGTCGCGGTGTAGAATGAAGGCCCGCCACTCGGGTGGGAAGTCGCGGTGTAGAATGAAGGCCCGCCACTCGGGTGGGAAGTCGCGGTGTAGAATGAAGGCCCGCCACTCGGGTGGGAAGTCGCGGTGTAGAATGAAGGCCCGCCACTCGGGTGGGAAGTCGCGGTGTAGAATGAAGGCCCGCCACTCGGGTGGGAAGTCGCGGTGTAGAATGAAGGCCCGCCACTCGGGTGGGAAGTCGCGGTGTAGAATGAAGGCCCGCCACTCGGGTGGGAAGTCGCGGTGTAGAATGAAGGCCCGCCACTCGGGTGGGAAGTCGCGGTGTAGAATGAAGGCCCGCCACTCGGGTGGGAAGTCGCGGTGTAGAATGAAGGCCCGCCACTCGGGTGGGAAGTCGCGGTGTAGAATGAAGGCCCGCCACTCGGGTGGGAAGTCGCGGTGTAGAATGAAGGCCCGCCACTCGGGTGGGAAGTCGCGGTGTAGAATGAAGGCCCGCCACTCGGGTGGGAAGTCGCGGTGTAGAATGAAGGCCCGCCACTCGGGTGGGAAGTCGCGGTGTAGAATGAAGGCCCGCCACTCGGGTGGGAAGTCGCGGTGTAGAATGAAGGCCCGCCACTCGGGTGGGAAGTCGCGGTGTAGAATGAAGGCCCGCCACTCGGGTGGGAAGTCGCGGTGTAGAATGAAGGCCCGCCACTCGGGTGGGAAGTCGCGGTGTAGAATGAAGGCCCGCCACTCGGGTGGGAAGTCGCGGTGTAGAATGAAGGCCCGCCACTCGGGTGGGAAGTCGCGGTGTAGAATGAAGGCCCGCCACTCGGGTGGGAAGTCGCGGTGTAGAATGAAGGCCCGCCACTCGGGTGGGAAGTCGCGGTGTAGAATGAAGGCCCGCCACTCGGGTGGGAAGTCGCGGTGTAGAATGAAGGCCCGCCACTCGGGTGGGAAGTCGCGGTGTAGAATGAAGGCCCGCCACTCGGGTGGGAAGTCGCGGTGTAGAATGAAGGCCCGCCACTCGGGTGGGAAGTCGCGGTGTAGAATGAAGGCCCGCCACTCGGGTGGGAAGTCGCGGTGTAGAATGAAGGCCCGCCACTCGGGAAGTCGCGGTGTAGAATGAAGGCCCGCCACTCGGGTGGGAAGTCGCGGTGTAGAATGAAGGCCCGCCACTCGGGTGGGAAGTCGCGGTGTAGAATGAAGGCCCGCCACTCGGGTGGGAAGTCGCGGTGTAGAATGAAGGCCCGCCACTCGGGAAGTCGCGGTGTAGAATGAAGGCCCGCCACTCGGGTGGGAAGTCGCGGTGTAGAATGAAGGCCCGCCACTCGGGTGGGAAGTCGCGGTGTAGAATGAAGGCCCGCCACTCGGGTGGGAAGTCGCGGTGTAGAATGAAGGCCCGCCACTCGGGTGGGAAGTCGCGGTGTAGAATGAAGGCCCGCTAATCCTGCCTTGACTCCGTCTGGAACGGAAGATTTGATTTCACCTCGTGATGGGAAGGACTTGCCCGGATGGGACAGCTTCGCTTGCCCCTCCCTCGCTTGTAGACGACTACAGAGTCAAAGATAAACGAAGTGCAAGTGTATGTATGAGTGCATGCGCGCGCATTTGCTCAACTTCCGGGCCTAAAGGAGATGGTGCTGGTATCTGTCTGTTTATTTTATTGTCTGGCGTATGGATACATTCGTCTGGAAGGTAGAGAGAAGGGACTGTTCATGTGAAGTGATTTCCGGACAAAATGTGGATCACATTGGTCATGTGAAATGAACGACATTTTTTTTCCTTTCAGTTCTGTGTTCTCGTATCATCATCGTCGTCCTTGTCATCGTCACTTCCACACCATAACAAGTGTGTACATGCCTTGCCAAATCCTTGCAGGGCGGGAAGAGCGCATGCGTAGAGGCTTTGACGACGCATTTCCTGTCGGCGGCTGAAGGGCGACCGGAAGTGCTCACGTCGTGTCTCAAGATGGCGACCCTCCACGGGCAGGTTGGTCGCGCCATATGCAATGTGATGCTATAAGTAGTGCGACGATTCGTAAAGTAATATAATAGTTAACGTTTTTATTGAAAAGTAAACAAAAACAAACAAACAAAAAACCTGTTTCTATGGACGAGATAGTTTCTTGTTGATGAAGGAGAAATTCGTGACTGCAAATGACAAAACCCCAATAGAATGTTAAAATGACGTCATATGTCTTAATCACGAAATCATTCCGTTCTTAATGCACATTTAAGAGGAAACTGTTTACTGCATACATATAAATAAGTGTTTTGCGTCTGGGCACGGCCGCTGAGAAAGACACGTGACCTTGCGTCCAGAAGATCTGCTGAGCGTGAAATGTAAATAAATTCTGCAGCAACTCCGGCTTGCTTTATCAGTGCAGTCACGTGATCAGTCTTGGCGGAGCGGAAGGCGGAGGAGGAGGAGGAGCATTCGTGCCAAATCGCTCATATTTCAGGAAATATGACGTATTCTTTCATTCATCATCACTATGGGTTTATCTATTATGTTTGCTCGAACTTTAGAAACGACCATAGTAAAAATGATAAAATGGGAAAGTAGCTTCCTCTGACCTGACCTCATTGCCTTTGTCGCACTTTGTCAAGACTGAAAGTAAATTATCACAATTGCTGCCAGATTACTGTAACATTAGGGGCCCGCAGCCAGAACGACGATTTATCTTTTTAACACTCGATTTATCCCCTAACCCCGGGTTCTCTTGATCGGTTAGATAAGGTAAGCTCGTCAGAGGATCCTAGGTTGCGCTTTGCTATATATACTGATTTCCAGCCAAGGGAGAGCGGAACAGACAGTTGGAATTGTCTGAGTTTAGAGATAAATCGGGGTTAAAATAACTCGCCGTTCTGGATACGGGCCCTGGTCTGTTTTCAGACTTCAGCGGTTAAGTTTAAGACCGACCTGTTTTCTTCTCTTTCAAATGGACAAGAAAATGATAATATTTTTGTTACGTTTATCCTGATAGACGTCACCTATGTTGAAGCCCTTGCTGTTCCTAGAATCTGCTTATGGTTAAGTACCCACTCTGCATTGAACTCGTTCTGAAGAGCCGCCAAACCTGGGTGTAAGTGACACCTCTCTATACTGACCACGCTATGTACAGCTTCCAAACCTGGGTGTAAGTGACACCTCTCTACTCTCACCATGCTATGTACAGCTGCCAAACATGGGTGTAAGTGACACCTCTCTACACTGACCACTCACTGTACAGCTGCCAAACCTGGGTGTAAGTGACACCTCTCTACACTGACCACGCTCTGTACAGCTGCCAAACCTGGGTGTAAGTGACACCTCTCCACACTGACCACGCTATGTACAGCTGCCAAACCTGGGTGTAAGTGACACCTCTCTACACTGACCACGCTCTGTACAGCTGCCAAGCCTGGGTGTAAGTGACACCTCTCTACACTGACCATGCTATGTACAGCTGCCAAACCTGTGTGTAAGTGACACCTCTCTACACTCACCACGCTCTGTACAGCTGCCAAACCTGGGTGTAAGTGACACCTCTCTACACTGACCACGCTCTGTACAGCTGCCAAGCCTGTGTGTAAGTGACACCTCTCTACACTGACCACGCTCTGTACAGCTGCCAAGCCTGGGTGTAAGTGACACCTCTCTACACTGACCACGCTCTGTACAGCTGCCAAACCTGGGCGTAAGTCACCTCTCTACACTGACCACGCTATGTACAGCTGCCAAACCTGGGTGTAAGTGACACCTCTCTACACTGACCATGCTCTGTACAGCTGCCAGGCCTGGGTGTAAGTCACCTCTCTACACTGACCACGCTATGTACAGCTGCCAGGCCTGGGTGTAAGTGACACCTCTCTACACTCACCATGCTCTGTACAGCTGCCAAGCCTGGGTGTCAGTGACACCTCTCTACACTGACCACGCTCTGTACAGCCGCCAAACCCTGGGTGTAAGTGACACCTCTCTACACTGACCACGCTCTGTACAGCTGCCAAGCCTGGGTGTAAGTGACACTTCTCTACACTGACCACGCTATGTACAGCTGCCAAACCTGGGTGTAAGTGACACCTCTCTACACTCACCATGCTATGTACAGCTGCCAAACCTGGGTGTAAGTGACACGTCTCTACACTGACCACGCTCTGTACAGCTGCCAAACCTGTGTGTAAGTGACACCTCTCTACACTCACCATGCTATGTACAGCTGCCAAACCTGGGTGTAAGTGACACCTCTCTACACTCACCATGCTATATACAGCTGCCAAACCTGGGTGTAAGTGACACCTCTCTACACTCACCATGCTATGTACAGCTGCCAAACTGGTGTAAGTGACACGTCTCTACACTGACACGCTCTGTACAGCTGCCAAACCCGTGTGTAAGTGACACCTCTCTACACTCACCATGCTATGTACAGCTGCCAAACCTGGGTGTAAGTGACACGTCTCTACACTGACCACGCTCTGTACAGCTGCCAAGCCTGTGTGTAAGTGACATCTCTCTACACTGACCACGCTCTGTACAGCTGCCAAACCTGGGCGTAAGTCACCTCTCTACATTGACCACTCTCTGTACAGCTGCCAAACCTGGGTGTAAGTGACACCTCTCTACACTGACCAGGCTCTGTACAGCTGCCAAACCTGGGTGTAAGTGACACCTCTCTACACTGACCACGCTATGTACACAGCTGCCAAACCTGGGTGTAAGTGACATCTCTCTACACTGACCATGCTATGTACAGCTGCCAAACCTGGGTGTAAGTGACATCTCTCTACACTGACCATGCTATGTACAGCTGCCAAACCTGGGTGTACGTGACACCTCTCTACACTGACCACGCTCTGTACAGCCGCCAAACCTGGGTGTCAGTGACACCTCTCTACACTCACCACGCTCTGTACAGCTGCCAAACCTGGGTGTAAGTGACACGTCTCTACACCCACCACGCTCTGTACAGCTGCCAAACCTAAGTGTAAGTGACACCTCTCTACTCTCACCACGCTCTGTACAGCTGCCAAACCTAAGTGTAAGTGACACCTCTCTACTCTCACCATGCTATGTACAGCTGCCAAACCTGTGTGTAAGTGACACCTCTCTACTCTCACCATGCTATGTACAGCTGCCAAACCTGTGTGTAAGTGACACCTCTCTACTCTCACCATGCTATGTACAGCTGCCAAACCTGGGTGTAAGTGACACCTCTCTACTCTCACCATGCTATGTACAGCTGCCAAACCTGGGTGTAAGTGACACCTCTCTACACTGACCACGCTCTGTACAGCTGCCAAACCTGGGTGTAAGTGACACCTCTCTACACTGACCACGCTCTGTACAGCTGCCAAACCTGGGTGTAAGTGACACCTCTCTACACTGACCACGCTCTGTACAGCTGCCAAACCTGGGTGTAAGTGACACCTCTCTACACTGACCACGCTCTGTACAGCCGCCAAACCTGGGTGTAAGTGACATCTCTCTACCCTGACCACGCTCTGTACAGCCGCCAAACCTGGGTGTAAGTGACATTTCTCTACACTGACCACGCTCTGTACAGCCGCCAAACCTGGGTGTAAGTGACACCTCTCTACACTGACCACGCTCTGTACAGCTGCCAAACCTGTGTGTAAGTGACACCTCTCTACACTGACCACGCTATGTACAGCTGCCAAACCTGGGTGTAAGTGACACCTCTCTACACTGACCACGCTCTGTACAGCTGCCAAACCTGTGTGTAAGTGACACCTCTCTACACTGACCACGCTCTGTACAGCTGCCAAACCTGGGTGTAAGTGACACCTCTCTACTCTGACCACGCTCTGTACAGCTGCCAAACGTGGGTGTAAGTGACATCTCTCTACACTGACCACGCTCTGTACAGCTGCCAAACCTGTGTGTAAGTGACATCTCTCTACACTGACCACGCTCTGTACAGCTGCCAAGCCTGGGTGTAAGTGACACCTCTCTACACTGACCACGCTCTGTACAGCCGCCAAACCTGGGTGTAAGTGACACCTCTCTACACTGACCACGCTCTGTACAGCTGCCAGGCCTGGGTGTAAGTGACACTTCTCTACACTGACCACGCTCTGTACAGCTGCCAAGCCTGGGTGTAAGTGACACCTCTCTACACTGACCACGCTCTGTACAGCCGCCAAACCTGGGTGTAAGTGACACCTCTCTACACTGACCACTCACTGTACAGCTGCCAAACCTGGGTGTAAGTGACACCTCTCTACACTGACCACGCTCTGTACAGCTGCCAAACCTGGGTGTAAGTGACACCTCTCCACAACGTTTTTAGGCCTCCGTGTTGGAGCCACTGCTGACGTGTCATGACAAAATGACGGGAGGTCCTCGTGACGTCATCGTGTCCGACCGTGGAGACACCTTGGCACACCTGGCGGCAAAGCAAGCTCACGTGAATGTGCTGCAGGTATGTTGATTGGCTGTCTCCCAAGTGACTGTTTTTCCCCTCCAGGTGTGTTGATTGGCTGTCTTTCCAGTGACTGTCCTTCCTCTCCAGTGTGTGTTTGGCTGTCTTCTCAGTGACTGTCCTTCCTCTCCAGTGTGTGTTTGGCTGTCTTCTCAGTGACTGTCCTTCCTCTCCAGTGTGTGTTTGGCTGTCTTCTCAGTGACTGTCCTTCCTCTCCAGGTGTGTGTTTGGCTGTCTTCTCAGTGACTGTCCTTCCCCTCCAGTGTGTGTTTGGCTGTCTTCTCAGTGACTGTCCTTCCCCTCCAGTGTGTGTTTGGCTGTCTTCTCAGTGACTGTCCTTCCTCTCCAGTGTGTGTTTGGCTGTCTTCTCAGTGACTGTCCTTCCTCTCCAGTGTGTGTTTGGCTGTCTTCTCAGTGACTGTCCTTCCCCTCCAGTGTGTGTTTGGCTGTCTTCTCAGTGACTGTCCTTCCTCTCCAGTGTGTGTGTGTGCGTGCGTGCGTTTTGCGTGCGTACGTGTGTGTGTGTGCGTGCGTGCGTATGTGCATTCGCGCAGACAGACAGACCGACAGACAGACAGGCAGACAGACAGACAGACAGGCAGGCAGGCAGGCAGACAAACAGACAGGAAGGCAGACAGACAGGAAGGCAGGCATACAAGCCGGCAGACAGGCAGACAGACAGGCAGGCAGGCCGGCCGGCGGGCAGACATGCTGACAGACAGACTGACCGGCAGACTGGAAGGCAGGCATTCAGGCAAGCAGACAGACGGACATACGATACCTACTTACCAGTCTCTGCGCACGAAATTACTGAATAAAAATTGACACGGCGATTGTTTCCCCCTACTTACAGCTCTTGGCAGCAAAGGGCTATGACGTCACTAAGCGGAACAAAGATGGCGCGGCGGCCATTGACGTGTCACGTGCTGTCCGTTCTTTGACGTGTTTTCGCTTCCTGCTGCCATTCCACGTCAGCACTTCAGTTCTCCGACACTCGGTTTCCATGGCAACCACAAATCAGAGGTAAGACAGCCTCTCTCCAAACAGCTTTGCTTCACGACCGGAGAGGAGGAGGAGAAGGAGGAGGAGGAGGAGGAGGAGGAGGAGGAGGAGGAGGAGGAGGAGGAGGAGAAAGAAGAGGAGGGAGGAGGAGGAGGAGGAGGAGGAGGAGGAGGAGGAGGAGGAGGAGGAGGAGGGAGGAGGAGGAGGAGGAGGAGGAGGAGGAGGAGGAGGAAGAGGAAGAGGAAGAGGAGGAGGAGGAGGAGGAGGAGGGAGGAGGAGGAGGAGGAGGAGGAGGAGGAGGAGGAGGAGGAGGAGGAGGAGGGGGTGGTGGTGGTTAGTAGGTGTAGTGGTGCATGTGGATAGAAATGTACATGCATATGTATACCTGCAGCTATGATGACGAGGAAATAACTTTCAAATTATTGTCATTTTGCTGTCAGCGTTTAATTGAAAACGATATGTAAGTAGAGAAAAAGAAGGAGGAGGAGTTTCGTGTAAAATATGGTTCCTGAATCAAATGTGACCCGTTTTCACGAACTGAGTCCTCATTCGTCCTCAGCAAAAACTCCTGAGAGGCTGACGCAGGTGACGAGGGTGGATTTTGTGCATTTTGACGTTTTGGCAAAACTGAATCCTACACGTATACACTTAATTTTGATAATTGATTTTTTTTAAGCTTTGCAAATACAAAAATATTGCACTTGATCGCGCCTATCCATTAGGAGAAGAAAGAATGCTTTATGTCAATTATCCCTTTTTTCGCCGGTCGTTTTCCTCCGGTAGCCAAAAATAGATGCAATGACGTCATGTAGGAAAATGCATATATTTTCTCTCCCAACCTGCTCTGCTTCATGTTGAGCTGATGCATGCGCTAAGAATACCTGTCCCCAAGGGAAAACTGTGGATAAAGTTGTAAACTATTTGACCGTTGATTTCTCCAAACAGCCGTCAGCACACCACTTCTCTTCGAGTGAGCATAACTTGTTCAGTTTTTTTAAAGTAGAAGTTTCATTTTATATCAAATGAAAGATGCTTGTTTTGCGTGCAAATTTTGAAATTATAAATATATCAACATCTCATTTTTGCGAGTTAAGACTCAGTTTGTAAAATGCGTCTCTTTGCAGATTGTTATCTACGCAAGACGCAGTGATGAAGGATTTGGAAACAGTAGGTACCAGCCTGCACTCCTCTCATACACTATCCCCTCTTCATCACCCCCTCCCCACCAGTTTCCCCCCCCTAATTTCCCCCCTCCCTCCTCTGCCTTCTCCCTCCTCTCCCTCTCTCCTCCCCCTCCCTCTCTCCTCCCCCTCCCTCTCTCCTCCCCCTCCCTCTCTCCCCCCCTCCCTCTAATGCCCATCCCCCTCATACCCCTCCTTTTTCTTTTCCCCTCATTTATACCCAGTCTCCCCCCTTACTCCCTACCCAGTCTCCCCCCTTACTCCCTACCCAGTCTCCCCCCTTACTTCCTACCCAGTCTCCCCCCTTACTCCCTACCCAGTCTCCCCCCTTACTCCCTACCCAGTCTCCCCCTTACTCCCTACCCAGTCTCCCCCCTTACTTCCTACCCAGTCTCCCCCCTTACTCCCTACCCAGTTTCCCCTCTTACTCCCTACCCAGTCTCCCCCCTTACTTCCTACCCAGTCTCCCCCTTTACCCCCTACCAACTGCGCCCCTACCAACCGCG
>JAWQFJ010023380.1:22500-37500 GCA_034096865.1 Theodoxus fluviatilis | reverse complement strand
TCGCTCAAGTTCGTGGTCTCGGTGTAATCGTTGCGTGTGGTGGTCAACCCGAGTTTTACACGCATGGTCAGAACTGATCGGGAGCAAAATCGGCTTGAAAACCGGTACGTGTGTAGGCGCCTGAAGATGTAGACTTGAAACGGAGCATTTGTAGCGAGCGAAGTCTTCGGACTGGTGTTCGTTGTTTGTCCATTTTCAGTGTCTTTCTCGTCAGTCATGTTTGTCCCTTACCCCCCACCCCCCACCCCCCACCCCCACCCCCCACCCCCTGTCTGTGTATGTGTGCTTGTGCGTGTGCTTGTGTGTGTGCGTGTGTGTGTGCGCGTGCGCGTGCGTGTGTGTGTGCATGATTGTGCGTGCGTGATTGTGTGTGCGTGTGTGTATTCGCGCGCGCATGTGTGTGTGAGTTTGTGTGTGTAAATAGTATGTCCACAAGCAGGGTACCGCATTCCCATCCTGTGGAGGATTGAATACTTATGAATAGACCCTATTCACGCGACCCGCCATTTTGGTTTTAAAACGAGGCCCCGTACGCTAACGCGGCGACCGCGCTACCTTTACAGTATTGCTGGAGCGGCATTTTGACAAATGTTCCGGACTTTTCTCAAGGTGATGTGGAAAGATGGTCGAACGAAGGCAGAACAATAGCAAGAAGACAAAGTGACAAAGGCTATGAGAAGTGGATTGAAGGGTTTATCGACTACGATGCCATATAAGGTTGGTACACAGTGACAAGTTCTTTCGCTTAGATTAGAACCGAGTTTTTTTTTTCTTGGTGTCGCTTTCAAATCTGTTCACAGTACTAGGCTGGCTGGTTTACTTAGATGTGATTTTTTTTTTTCATGCGTGCTAACTGATATTAGGTTTAGAGCATGAATTTTCGATGATATTACACAAGTTCTTTTTCGCTTACAACTCGAGTGATCACGCGCTGACCTCATGACAAGCTGGCCAATGACAGGCAAGGAACGAAACGGCCGTCTCTTTCCGTGGTTTTCATTGGTTCGAACACTCGAGTTGTGAGCGAAAAAGAACTTGTGTAATATCATCGAAAATTCATGCTCTAAACCTAATATCAGTTAGCACGCATGAAAAAAAAAATCACATCTAAGTAAACCAGCCAGCCTAGTACTGTGAACAGATTTGAAAGCGACACCAAGAAAAAAACAACTCGAACACTCAGTTCTAATCTAAGCGAAAGAACTTGTCACTGTGTACCAACCTTTGATGGCATCGTAGTCGATAAACCTTTCAATCCACTTCTCATAGCCTTTGTCACTTTGTCTTCTTGCTGTTGTTCTGCCTTCGTTCGACCATCTTTCCACATCACCTTGAGAAAAGTCCGGAACATTTGTCAAATTGCCACTCCAGCAATACTGTGAAGGTAGCGCGGTGGCCGCGTTAGTGTACGGGGCCTCGTTTTAAAACTATCATGGCCGCCGCGTGAATAAGGTCTATATTCATGCTGTGCCTGCAGGTCCGCAGCTACGGTGGCGGACTCCGAGGATTGGCTGTTGGGTGGCCAATCCGAACTCTCGGGCTCCAGCAGGACCGTGACGTCATACAGCGAGGAGTCCAGTTACTACTCGGATGAAGATGACGTCAGTGATCACGTGGTGCGCCTCAATCTTCAGAACGAGGATGCGGAGCAGGACGACTTGAGGATACAGAGGTAATATAAAACTCGAGATGATCATCGATCAATAGGCTTGATAACCAGAGAGATACGTTATTAGCTCAGTACCGCAAGAAGGATTCATGTGTTTTGTATGTAAAAAAATGGGTACATTTCGTTTGCTGGGACAGTGTTGTGTCTGACCAGAAACAGTTCTGAGTGGAGAGAAGTTACACGAGCGACACTTTCCAGCACTTGGGCTATGTCCAGTTTGCACTTGTGTGTTTCAGCACTCTCTGTGGCAACGGTGCTGTTCTCTGCACCTCAGATCACCAAGCAGTCATGATAGCAGTAGCCCCCATAATGCAGTGCCGCGCATGTCAAAACTCACTTGAATGCCTTGTCTCCTACTGAAGGAAATGCAGTTCAGATTTTAGTCTGTAGAAAGGTACTTTCTTTGAGGAAAAAGGTAACTTAAAGCTTTCATGCGGCTCTTTCCTAGTGCATTCTGCATGACGCTGACACGCATTACATTTTCAAATTACTCCCAACTAGATCTGCCTCAGCTTGCGATGTTTGTTGGACCAGGTTGGAAAAACACCTGGACGACATCCAGCGACTGAACGCAGCCAGCAGTGACGTCATCGAGACCATCGTCACGGCAACAGGGGAGAGAATTCCGGGCACTTCCGCTGTCACCGGAAGAAGACAGAACTCTCGTCAACCCGATGGGAACAGGGCAGGCAGGGGGTGAGTTTGCAATGACCTTGACCTTAGCATTTTCCTGTAGCGTCTCTACTGGTAGATTGCACGTACTATGCCTACATGCTTTTGCTTTGGTGGGCGTTGAGGAGGAAGAGACTGACGGCAATGACGTCAAACCGCGTGACAAGAAGGAAGGACAAGAGTAAAGGAAGGAGAAGAGGAGCAGTGACAGACGTGTCACCGCCAGCGGAAGGAGGAGGAGTAGGAGGAGGAGTAGGAGGAGGAGTAGGAGGAGGAGGAGTAGGAGGAGGAGGAGGAGGAGGAGGAGGAGGAGGAGGAGGAGGAGTAGGAGGAGGAGGAGGAGGAGGAGGAGGAGGAGGAGGAGGAGGAGGAGGAGGAGGAGAAAGTGAAGAAAAATGAAGAGTTGAAGAAGTAGTAGTGGTGGTGGAAACAGGAGTATGGTTGGTAGAGTTGTAGTGGTGGTGGTAGTGGTGCTGGTGGCAGCAGCAGCAGCAGAAGCAGAAGAAGAAGCAGTAGTAGCAATAAAAGAAGAAAGAGGGAGGCAAGGAAAATGAATAAAAGAAAGATATGAGTTCGAGAAGACACACTTCATGAAGAGCGATACTGTGAAGTACATGAATGCAAGACTGATTTTGTCTTTGCATTTACAACTTTCCACAATTCACTGATTGACTTTTTTCTCATTTTCTATTTGACTTTTTTCTTTCTTACTAATTGACTTTTTTCTTCGTTTCTAATTGACTTGTTTCTCCTTTCTAATTCCTTTTTTCTCCCCTTTTTTCTCCCTTTCTAACTGACAGCCAGGCAGCGGCAGGTGCTGACAGCAGTAAGCCGACGAAGACACCAGGAAAGTTCTTCAAAGCTAGAGAGGCACCGAAACCAAGGGAGCTAACTCCGTCAGAGTTCATGGAGTGCTTCGACCGCACTGGTGACGTCACCATCCTTCATCGACGTCAGCAAGAGCTGGACCTGCCCTGGCAGGAGCTGCACTTCTCTGTGAGTCGTGGAGTTTTCCGTGGCCACGCCTCCTGCTTCAGCTTCCTCCAATCAAAACTCACTCAGCACAAGATTGTGGGAAAATAGTCTTGTGTCGTACACATGATTTTTATCGGGACTGACATGTGCAATTGAATATTTACTGGGAACTTCTTAAAGACAAGCGTGAAAGTCACACATTTGACATATACCAGGATAAGATGACTGGACCTGAAAAAAATATATACTGTGTGTAATGCATGTTGTTGCGACGATGACTGCTTTGACCTAAGCAAAGTAATGACTGCGTTGAAAAGAACAGTAACTCCGTAATCGCTCTCATCACCACCCCATCACTACGACCTTCTCCTGCTCATCCTCCTCTTGCTCCTCTTGCTCCTCCTCCTCCTCCTCCTCCTCCTCCTCCTCCTCCTCCTCCTCCTCCTCCTCCTCCTCCTCCTGCTCCTCCTCCTCCTCCTCCACCACCACCACCACCACCACCACCACCACCACCACCACCACCACCACCTCCACCACCACCTCCACCACCATCACCACCACCATGAATATAATCCTGGACGATAACGACGTCGACTACAAAAACTACAGCAAAAGCTGCGATGACGATGACAACAACTATCCTCAGCTGCCTTATTCTCTGTCCGTGCAATCTTCGCCGCACACACAACATACGTCATGCACAGACCGGATGCAGTGACAAGTACCGTTAAAAACGAAAACGAATATTTTTTCTCTCATTTTGTTCACAGGATGCAGAGGACGACAAGCCTGAAAAGCCGTGGTGAGTGGGAGTCCCGACCTTAGACAGGCTGCCTGGTGGAGACTGCTAGACAGGCTGCCTGGTGGAGACTGAGTGCTAGACAGGCTGCCTGGTGGAGACTGCTAGACAGGTTGCCAGATGGAGACTGCTAGACAGGCTGTTTGGTGGAGACTGCTAGACAGGTTGCCTGGTGGAGACTGAGTGCTAGACAGGTTGCCTGGTGGAGACTGCTAGACAGGCTGCCTGGTGGAGACTGCTAGACAGGTTGCCTGGTGGAGACTGCTAGACAGGCTGCCTGGTGGAGACTGCTAGACAGGTTGCCTGGTGGAGACTGCTAGACAGGCTGCCTGGTGGAGACTGCTAGACAGGCTGCCTGGTGGAGACTGCTAGACAGGTTGCCTGGTGGAGACTGCTAGACAGGTTGCCTGGTGGAGACTGAGTGCTAGACAGGTTGCCTGGTGGAGACTGCTAGACAGACTGCCTGGTGGAGAGTGCTAGACAGGCTGCCTGGTGGAGACTGCTAGACAGGCTGCCTGGTGGAGACTGCTAGACAGGCTGCCTGGTGGAGACTGAGTGCTAGACAGGCTGCCTGGTGGAGAGTGAGTGCTAGACAGGTTTCATGGTGGAGAGTGCTAGACAGATTGCCTGGTGGAGACTGAGTGCTAGACAGGCTGCCTGGTGGAGACTGAGTGCTAGACAGGTTGCCTGGTGGAGACTGCTAGACAGACTGCCTGGTGGAGAGTGCTAGACAGGCTGCCTGGTGGAGACTGCTAGACAGGTTGCCTGGTGGAGACTGCTAGACAGGCTGCCTGGTGGAGACTGAGTGCTAGACAGGCTGCCTGGTGGAGACTGCTAGACAGGTTGCCTGGTGGAGACTTCTAGACAGGTTGCCTGGTGGAGACTGCTAGACAGGCTGCCTGGTGGAGACTGCTAGACAGACTGCCTGGTGGAGACTGCTAGACAGGTTGCCTGGTGGAGACTGCTAGACAGGCTGCCTGGTGGAGACTGCTAGACAGGTTGTCTGGTGGAGACTAATAGACAGGCTGCCGGGTGGTGACTGCTAGACAGGCTGCCTGGTGGAGACTGCAAGACAGGTTGCCTGGTGGAGACTGCTAGACAGACTGCCTGTTGGAGACTGCTAGACAGGCTGTCTGGTGGAGACTGAGTGCTAGACAGGCTGCCTGGTGGAGACTGCTAGACAGGCTGCCTGGTGGAGACTGCTAGACAGGCTGCCTGGTGGAGAGTGAGTGCTAGACAGGTTGCCTGGTGGAGAGTGCTAGACAGGTTGCCTGGTGGAGACTGCTAGACAGGCTGCCTGGTGGAGACTGCTAGACAGGTTGCCTGGTGGAGACTGCTAGACAGACTGCCTGGTGGAGAGTGAGTGCTAGACAGGTTGCCTGGTGGAAAGTGCTAGACAGACTGCTTGGTGCAGACTGAGTGCTAGACAGACTGCCTGGTGGAGACTGCTAGACAGGCTGCCTGGTGGAGACTGCTAGACAGACTGCCTGGTGGAGACTGCTAGACAGGTTGCCTGGTGGAGACTGCTAGACAGACTGCCTGGTGGAGACTGCTAGACAGACTGCCTGGTGGAGACTGCTAGACAGGTTGCCTGGTGGAGACTGCTAGACAGGCTGCCTGGTGGAGACTGCTAGACAGGCTGCCTGGTGGAGACTGCTAGACAGGCTGCCTGGTGGAGACTGCTAGACAGACTGCCTGGTGGAGACTGCTAGACAGGCTGCCTGGTGGAGACTGCTAGACAGGCTGCCTGGTGGAGACTGCTAGACAGACTGCCTGGTGGAGACTGCTAGACAGGCTGCCTGGTGGAGACTGCTAGACAGGCTGCCTGGTGGAGACTGCTAGACAGGCTGCCTGGTGGAGACGTGCTAGACAGTCTGCCTGGTGGAGACTGTGCTAGACAGGCTGCCTGGTGGAGACTGCTAGACAGGCTGCCTGGTGGAGACTGCTAGACAGGCTGCCTGGTGGAGACTGCTAGACAGGCTGCCTGGTGGAGACTGCTAGACAGGTTGCCTGGTGGAGACTGCTAGACAGGCTGCCTGGTGGAGACTGCTAGACAGGCTGCCTGGTGGAGACTGAGTGCTAGACAGGCTGCCTGGTGGAGACTGCTAGACAGGTTGCCTGGTGGAGACTGCTAGACAGGCTGCCTGGTGGAGACTGCTAGACAGGCTGCCTGGTGGAGACTGAGTGCTAGACAGGCTGCCTGGTGGAGACTGAGTGCTAGACAGGCTGCCTGGTGGAGACTGCTAGACAGGCTGCCTGGTGGAGACTGAGTGCTAGACAGGCTGCCTGGTGGAGACTGCTAGACAGGCTGCCTGGTGGAGACTGCTAGACAGGCTGCCTGGTGGAGACTGAGTGCTAGACAGGCTGCCTGGTGGAGAGTGCTAGACAGACTGCCTGGTGGAGACTGCTAGACAGGCTGCCTGGTGGAGACTGCTAGACAGGTTGCCTGGTGGAAACTGCTAGACAGGCTGCCTGGTGGAGAGTGCTAGACAGGTTGCCTGGTGGAGACTGAGTGCTAGACAGGCTGCCTGGTGGAGACTGCTAGACAGGCTGCCTGGTGGAGACTGTTAGACAGGCTGCCTGGTGGAGACTGAGTGCTAGATAGGCTGCCTGGTGGAGACTGCTAGACAGGCTGCCTGGTGGAGACTGCTAGACAGGCTGCCTGGTGGAGACTGCTAGACAGGTTGCCTGGTGGAGACTGCTAGACATGCTGCCTGGTGGAGACTGCTAGACAGGCTGCCTGGTGGAGACTGCTAGACATGTTGCCTGGTGGAGACTGAGTGCTAGAGAGGCTGCCTGGTGGAGACTGCTAGACAGGCTGCCTGGTGGAGACTGAGTGCTAGACAGGCTGCCTGGTGGAGACTGCTAGACAGGCTGCCTGCTGGAGACTGCTAGACAGGTTGCCTAGTGGAGACTGCTAGACAGGCTGCCTGGTGGAGACTGCGTCCTAGATAGTGACAGACTGAGAGAGGGAGACTTTAAAAAAATGCTTTTTATCGAGCGTCGTGAATTGGGATGAGACAGTCAGGGGGGAGGTAACTCGTTCTGCTCTAGCGTCAGTCGCGCCTTAGACGTCTATTTCTGTGTCTGTTTGAGGTAATCCCTGATGACTGTCCATGTTTATTCATGTGGGCGTCTTGCACATTTACGTGATTGAGACGATGAAGATTGTGCTGAAAATGGGGTTATTCAAGGAGAGATAATTCATTGATGTGGCTTCTGTAGCATTTTAGTAAAAATGATACAAGATGTAGCGCGGTCCCTTGTTGTGTGTGTACGTGTGTGTGTGTGTGTGTGTGTGTGTGTGTGTGTGTGTGTGTCTGTGTGCGTGTATGTGTGTGTATGTGTGCGTGTCTGTGCGTGTGTAAGTGTGTGTATGTACGCGTGCGTGCGTGTGTGTGTGTGACTGTGTGTGTGTGTGTGTGTGTGTGTGTGTGTGTCTGTGTGTGTGTCTGTGTGTGTGTGTCTGTGTGTGTGTGTGTGTGTGTGTGTCTGTCTGTCTCTCTATGTGTGTGTGTGTCTGTGTGTGTATGTCTGTGTGTGTATGTCTGTGTGTGTATGTATGTGTGTGTATGCCTGTGTATGTATGTCTATGTGGAATGGGTGAAGGAAGTTAGGAATGCCAGCACCTCTTGGAGCTGACAGCTGTCACTGATCGAATCCAGTCACTGACGGCATCGAGTCACTGACGGAATCGAGTCACTGCTGAAAGACACTGACTCCTGTGGGCGAGGCCTCTTCTTTCATTCTCTATTGCTGTTTACTGCCACTGTTATCATAGCGACTTTCACCTGCAACCCCTCTACCCCCACCCTCACCCCCACCCTCACCCTCACCCTCACCCCCATCCCTCACCCTCAAACTCACCCTCACCCTCACCCTCACCCCCACCTTCACCCTCACCCTCACCCTCACCCCCACCCTCACCCCCACCCCCACCATCACCCTCACCCTCACCCTCACCCTCACCCTCACCCTCACCCTCACCCTCACCCTCACCCTCACCCTCACCCTCACCCTCACCCTCACTCTCACCCTCCACCCCA
Source organism: Theodoxus fluviatilis (assembly GCA_034096865.1). Taxonomy (NCBI): domain Eukaryota; kingdom Metazoa; phylum Mollusca; class Gastropoda; order Cycloneritida; family Neritidae; genus Theodoxus; species Theodoxus fluviatilis. The sequence continues at coordinate 29,339 of JAWQFJ010023380.1, read as the reverse complement.
ACCCTCACCCCCACCCTCACCCTCACCCTCACCCTCACCCCCACCCTCACCCTCACTCTCACCCTCACCCTCACCCTCACTCCCAACCCCTCACTCCACACACACCACTAAAATCACCAGCATTACCGCGCTACTAATGTTGCTATGGCCACCGCCACCACTACTGCCACGCAGATCATTATTACTAGCATCACCACTCCTACTGCTGCTGCTACGTGTATCGCTACCACCGCCATCATCACTTTTGCCTTTGCTACCATCACTACCGCTGCCCATCCATCTCCGCCACCACTTGTGCCAATACAACTTATCACTCTTGCTACAGTTATCAGTCAGTGGCGACAGCACCGGGACTCCACTACTGCAGTTATCAGTTACATCACCTCTAACACTGTCGATGTCACCATTATTTATACTCCTATCAACACTACACTTCTTTTATAATTACTAGACTGGGGTTGTTTATGTTCTTCATGACTTTCATGGCTTGTCATTTCTGTTTCAGGTACGAAATCTCCGAGGATGAGGAAGGGCTTCAGGAAAGGAGATCCGGAACATCCGGGCACAGCTCTGACGAGTGCTGACCAGTTTGGGCGGGAATTCAACAGTTTGGGCGGGAATTCAAAAGTTTTGGCGGGAATTCAACAGTTTGGGCGGAAATTCAACAGCATGTGCGGAAAATGACATAGTGTGTCACGTGTTGCAGGAAAGACAGATCGTTGACTGACTGTAGTCGAGGCGGACGAGTTGTGGAAGACAAGAATACATTTGTACCACGTGGTAAACGTGCTAAAAGCCACGGTATGGACGAAGGTACAAGCCCCTGGACATATATTTCTGATGAACCGCGAACGTCGATGTGTTTCACAGCGCTTGCCCGCAGCTTTGGAAGCGGAGCACTGACTGTAGTGAGGCAGGCAGCACTGACTGTAGTGAGGCAGGCAGCACTGACTGTAGTGAGGCAGGCAACACTGACTGTAGTGATGCAGGCAGCACTGACTGTAGTGAGGCAGGCAGCACTGACTGTAGTGAGGCAGGCAGCACTGACTGTAGTGAGGCAGGCAGCACTGGCTGTAGTGAGGCAGGCAACAGTGACTGTAGTGATGCAGGCAGCACTGACTGCAGTGAGGCAGGCAGCACTGGCTGTAGTGAGGCAGGCGGCACTGACTGTAGTGATGCAGGCAGCATTGACTGTAGTGAGGCAGGCAGCACTGACTGTAGTGAGGCAGGCAGCACTGACTGTTGTGAGGCAGGCAGCACTGGCTGCAGTGAGGCAGGCAGCACTGACTAGTGATGCAGTCAGCACTGACTGTAGTGAGGCAAGCAGCACTGACTGTAGTGATGCAGGCAGCACTGACAGTAGTGAGGCAGGCAGCACTGACTGTAGTGAGGCAGGCAGCACTGACTGTAGTGAGGCAGGCAGCACTGACTGTAGTGAGGCAGGCAGCACTGACTGTAGTGAGGCAGGCAGCACTGACTGTAGTGATGCAGGCAGCACTGACTGTAGTGATGCAGGCAGCACTGACTGTAGTGATGCAGGCAGCACTGACTGTAGTGAGGCAGGCAGCACTGACGGTAGTGAGGCTGGCAGCACTGACTGTAGTGAGGCAGGCAGCACTGACTGTAGTGAGGCAGGCAGCACTGACTGTAGTGAGGCAGGCAGCACTGACTGTAGTGAGGCAGGCAGCACTGACTGCAGTGAGGCAGGCAGCACTGACTGTAGTGAGGCAGGCAGCACTGGCTGTAGTGAGGCAGGCAGCACTGACTGTAGTGAGGCAGGCAGCACTGACTGTAGTGAGGCAGGCAGCACTGACTGTAGTGAGGCAGGCAGCACTGGCTGTAGTGATGCAGGCAGCACTGGCTGTAGTGATGCAGGCAGCACTGACTGTAGTGATGCAGGCAGCACTGACTGTAGTGAGGCAGGCAGCACTGACTGTAGTGAGGCAGGCAGCACTGACTGTAGTGAGGCAGGCAGCACTGACTGTAGTGAGGCAGGCAGCACTGACTGTAGTGAGGCAGGCAGCACTGACTGTAGTGAGGCAGGCAGCACTGACTGTAGTGAGGCAGGCAGCACTGGCTGTAGTGAGGCAGGCAGCACTGACTCTACTGAGCACTGACTGTAGTGAGGCAGGCAGCACTGACTGTAGTGAGGCAGGCAGCACTGACTGTAGTGAGGCAGGCAGCACTGACTGTAGTGATGCAGGCAGCACTGACTGTAGTGATGCAGGCAGCACTGACTGTAGTGATGCAGGCAGCACTGACTGTAGTGAGGCAGGCAGCACTGGCTGTAGTGAGGCAGGCAGCACTGACTCTACTGAGCACTGGCTGTAGTGAGGCAGGCAGCACTGACTGTAGTGAGGCAGGCAGCACTGACTGTAGTGATGCAGGCAGCACTGACTGTAGTGATGCAGGCAGCACTGACTGTAGTGATGCAGGCAGCACTGACTGTAGTGATGCAGGCAGCACTGACTGTAGTGATGCAGGCAGCACTGACTGTAGTGATGCAGGCAGCACTGGCTGTAGTGATGCAGGCAGCACTGACTGTAGTGATGCAGGCAGCACTGACTGTAGTGAGGCAGGCAGCACTGACTGTAGTGAGGCAGGCAGCACTGACTGTAGTGAGGCAGGCAGCACTGGCTGTAGTGAGGCAGGCAGCACTGACTGTAGTGATGCAGGCAGCACTGGCTATAGTGATGCAGGCAGCACTGACTAGAGTGATGCAGGCAGCACTGACTGTAGTGAGGCAGGCAGCACTGACTGTAGTGAGGCAGGCAGCATTGACTGTAGGCAGGTGTATTGAGCAGAGGCAACTATAATGGATTGTTCTGTGGAATACTACGTGTTGTGCCACTGAGATGGTGTATTGAGTTGCTACAACTACAGTGGGTTGTGCTGAGGCAATACTACGTGTTGTGCCACCGAGATGGTGTATTGAGTTGCTACAACTACAGTGGAGTGTGCTGTGGAAATACTACGTGTTGTGCCACTGAGATGGTGTATTGAGTTGCTACAACTACAGTGGATTGTGCCGTGGAACTACTACAGGTACTCACTCCTCTTGAGATGCCCAGCACCGAGAGTCACACCAAGCGATCACGTGACTACTAGAACTACGTCTGGATGTGTGGGAACTCTCGCTACAGGGAGGCGCGGACGGTTGCACAGCTGTCTGGTGTGCGGAACTCTCGCTACAACGAGGCGCGGACGGTTGCACAGCTGTCTGGGAAAGTCCGACATGAAACATCGGTAGTCGCACTTTCTACGTGCGCCTGGCGTCTACGCTTCATCGGTTTTGGTCCGCACTTGGGTGAACACTGATTTTGTAAAGTCAGGGATCTGCTTTTGTACAGTGACTTCTCATGCAAATGAGCAACGGCCCGTTTTGATTGGCAAGGGTGATGCAGCTATTGCTGGCATTTTTGACAGCTCTCCGCAAAGACCGGTAATAATTCTGATGTGTGCTGAAAAGCCGTTCGTCTTTCGCTGAGCAGTGGACTCTATATAATGCACCGCAGCCTTGGCGACGCTTTTAAGTTGTGTCTTTTTATAAGTCCGAAGAATTCTATTCTTATTACAGCAAAAACAATGCACTATTCAGTCAAACTGTTGACGAAAGTTATGAGAACACTTGTCGTACGTCTTGTAATTTTTGTTTAGGACCGACACACACCATGTAATGTTTCCTGGCAATTTGCAAACTTGACGCAAAAAAAGTCTGAAATCTGGCGAATGCCGGCAAATAACCTGTCATAACTCCGAAGAACCCGCAGCAATGATAGGGTCATAACTTTGCACACTTGATTCATTGTTTCACAGTGTTACACATTGTTTCACAGTGTTACCCATTGTTTCACAGTGTTACCCATTGTTTCACAGTGTTACACATTGTTTCACATTGTTTCACAGTGTTACACATTGTTTCACAGTGTTACACATTGTTTCACAGTGTTTCACAGTGTTACACACATCTTACACATTGTTACCCATTGTTCCAATGAGTTACGAATTGGTCCATCGTGGTGTTAGCGATTGCCTGTCGTGTCTCCATGGAGACGTGCTTGGACGAATGAGTCGTGTCTCCATGGAGACATGCTTGGACGAATGAGTCGTGTCTCCATGGAGACGTGCTTGGACGAATGAGTCGTGTCTCCATGGAGACCTGCTTGGACGAATGAGTCGTGTCTCCATGGAGACATGCTTGGACGAATGAGTCGTGTCTCCATGGAGACATGCTTGGACGAATGAGTCGTGTCTCCATGGAGACGTGCTTGGACGAATGAGTCGTGTCTCCATGGAGACCTGCTTGTACGAATGAGTTGTGTCTCTATGGAGACATGCTTAGACGAATGAGTCGTGTCTCCATGGAGACATGCTTGGACGAATGAGTCGTGTCTCCATGGAGACATGCTTGGACGAATGAGTCGTGTCTCCATGGAGACATGCTTGGACGAATGAGTCGTGTCTCCATGGAGACATGCTTGGACGAATGAGTCGTGTCTCCATGGAGACGTGCTTGGACGAATGAGTCGTGTCTCCATGGAGACATGCTTGGACGAATGAGTCGTGTCTCTATGGAGACATGCTTGGACGAATGAGTCGTGTCTCCATGGAGACGTGCTTGGACGAATGAGTCGTGTCTCCATGGAGACATGCTTGGACGAATGAGTCGTGTCTCCATGGAGACATGCTTGGACGAATGAGTCGTGTCTCCATGGAGACGTGCTTGGACGAATGAGTCGTGTCTCCATGGAGACCTGCTTGGACGAATGAGTCGTGTCTCCATGGAGACGTGGTTGGACGAATGAGTCGTGTCCCCATGGAGACGTGCTTGGACGAATAAGTCGTGTCTCCATGGAGACGTGCTTGGACGAATGAGTCGTGTCTCCATGGAGACATGCTTGGACGAATGAGTCGTGTCTCCATGGAGACATGCTTGGACGAATGAGTCGTGTCTCCATGGAGACATGCTTGGACGAATGAGTCGTGTCTCCATGGAGACGTGCTTGGACGAATGAGTCGTGTCTCCATGGAGACTTGCTTGGACAAATGAGTTGTGTCTCCATGGAGACCTGCTTGGACGAATGAGTCGTGTCTCCATGGAGACATGCTTGGACGAATGAGTCATGTCTACATGGAGACGTGCTTGGACGAATGAGTCGTGTCTCCATGGAGACTTGCTTGGACGAATGAGTCGTGTCTCCATGGAGACTTGCTTGGACGAACGAGTCGTGTCTCCATGGAGACGTGCTTGGACGAATGAGTCGTGTCTCCATGGAGACGTGCTTGGACGAATGAGTCGTGTCTCCATGGAGACGTGCTTGGACGAATGAGTCGTGTCTCCATGGAGACGTGCTTGGACGAATGAGTCGTGGAGAGAGTCGTGTCTCCATGGAGACATGCTTGGACGAATGAGTCGTGGAGAGAGTCGTGTCTCCATGGAGACTTGCTTGGACGAATGAGTCGTGTCTCCATGGAGACATGCTTGGACGAATGAGTCGTGTCTCCATGGAGACTTGCTTGGACGAATGAGTCGTGTCTCCATGGAGACGTGCTTGGACGAACGATTTTGTGGCGGACGAGCGCCAAGCCAGGACTGGTCACCATTACGAATAGCGAGATTCAGTGACTCGCCCACGTTTGACGAGCGCCATATTACCGCTCGTCTGCCATGACGAGCGTGGAGTGGGAATATTTTTCACTTGAAATCCATCAAAAGTTGTGGTGGCATGCCTGCAGAAACTGTTTGGATATACGTGTAATAGGACAGAACATCTCAGGAATTACTGTGTTTTGCTATTGAAGTGACTGACTGATTGATTCAATAAACAATTGACTGATTTTTAATCGCACATTACTCGTATAAATGTTTTAATAATTTATATCATGTGTGGATAAACAACGCTATCCAACCATTCTGTCAAAATGCCAGTCACCTTATCAGGCCATGATAACATCGTCATGCAGTCTTAATGAGAGGGCTCCACATGTATACAGACACACACACTTGCTGACCTTATGATTTTCTTATGCTTGCTGGACAGCAAACACAAAAGGTTCCCATGGGTTCCATCAAGAGGCAACATGAACAGCTTTCTTCAATCTCACAGTGCAGGGCATCGCAGCAGAAACTGTTTTGTCTCCATCTCCTCCGTACACAATGGATACACTCTATGCGCATCAACTGACATGTCTAAATATGTGTACATACAACTCAGCGAGGCTCATTCAAAATCGAACACAGGTACTTTTTGTCAATATGCTTGATGTACTCTTTGACTCCCGAGGAACTTTGAAGCTGCCCGTGAAAAAAAACTTTTACAACTAGTCATAACAATTTCCTCTCATTCTTAGTGAAACATACTATCAGCTTGTTCCTGATGTCCCTGATAAAATAGTTTCATCACTGACCTGCTGTTCATCCAAATCTTTTAAAACATACTCTACCGGCAATCTCAATAGGAGTCCTAAGCCTTGTATGTGCAGATGGACTTGGCATCCTATCATGTAGTATCTTAGACAGTCGGTTGTCCTCCGTATAAAACATCTTCAACCACTGTTTATTGCAGCTAAAATGAGCCTAAACAATGAGGGGGAATTGACCAGATCATCCATACACTACATCATTGGGAGAACACAAATAATTATTCAGCATTCTTTTCAGTACACGCACGCACGCATGCATTACGCACGCTCGATCACGCACACGAACGCACACACACACACACTCTCACACACGCACACACACACACACACACACACATGGAGAGAGAGATAGTTGGGGGGAGAGAGAGAGAGAGAGAGAGAGAGAGAGAGAGAGAGAGAGAGAGAGAGAGAGTGTG
>JAWQFJ010023380.1:0-20000 GCA_034096865.1 Theodoxus fluviatilis | reverse complement strand
TCAGAGAGACATGTCTACACAGAGAGGACACGGACAGCACAGGACAGAGTCCATGAAGGACGAAGGAAGGGATACAGATATGCAATTAAGATGATGGACAGACAGACTAGCAGTGCATGTATCCGTGTGTGTGTGTGTCTGATCAGACACACACACGGATACATGCACACACACACACACACACATACACACACGCACACACACAGACACTCGTGCTGTATTGTGGTGTATTGCGTTTTTTGTGTTCCAGCGTGTTGTGTTGTCTTGGAGAAGAAACACCTGGATTTTTCCGGTCAGAAGGATACACGCCGATTGGCCTACATTCGTTTCGCCTAATCCATCAAATTTAGGCGTAACCGCCGCCACTGCACCTAGCGTCAATTTTGCTCGTTTCTCCTAATGATAATGGTCGTTTCGCCTAAAGTTTCATTACTCTCGAATATCGCCTTTCGTTTTTTTCTGAACGAATATCGCCTATTGTTTCATTACTCTTGAATATCAATCCTTGCATTTTTTTTCCTGCGAGGGGAAATCTGCTCATGTCCGATTAACATTCATCGACGCCTGCTCGTATGCCGTACACATGTGGTTTTTGAGAATGAACTGAGGATGCTACATGTTGTGAAATCTTTCTTTGTGTGTGTGTTAACATGTCATTCAATTTCTGTGTATATTCCTGTGGGCATGCGATTTTATATGATGTTATTAATGTTAGAAATAAAGCAACACATTGCAAATTAAAACGTGTTGCGATTTGATTGTGTGTGTTGCAAGGTCACACTCTCCCTTAGGCGAAACTTGATTTTAGGCGAAACGACCCCCCATGAGAACATGTAGGCTAACCAAATTCAAGCGAACTGAAATTAGGCGAAACGAATTTAGGCGAAACGAATTTAGGCGAAACGAATGTAGGCCAATCGTGGTGCACCGCGCCAGAAATAACGCACGAGTGAGGCCACGGGTGAAGGTGGGACATGACCTTGACCTTGACCTTTCCACACTGATCCAAGGCCCATTTGTATTGCAAGCAGATTAGCACGCGAGCTGATCGCTTCCCTAATTAACTGCGGATTGCACACGCGACATTTCCAGAGTGATGCCAGCAACTCCATGGTTCACTGGCGATGTTTCGGGTCCGCCCCTTTCCCTCAGCGCCCGATATACGCCATGTCTACGTGTGGAGAAACACGTGACACGCGGGTATAACACCCCGCGCCTGCCTCCTGCAGGCACCCTGGATTGAGCATCCACCCTTTGGACGTCTCCTGCTCGGCACGCCAGTCACGTGAGTACCAAGTCTGCGGTGCTTCTCAGCCGAGAATCAGGTCCACAGATTATGGAGAGACATTTCGAGAAGTTGTTTTTTCAATCTGAAGATCTCGCCCTGTAACTGATGTACATAGCTTTGCTAGATGGCCAGCGTTTCATAGTGGGGGTTGTTAACACTGTCGAGCTTGCCCAGCAGAGTAAAGGTTGTGGTAAGAAACTTCTCCTTCGATTCTGTGAGTGTGAAGTTACATGTGATCTGTGAACATATCATTCCCGTCGCCACTTCGAAAATAACTGCGTCCAATTTGCGCTCTTGCACAACTGCGATGAAAACGTCATTTGAACGGGAAAACTCTCTTCTTTCTCTTGGAACTATTGTTTCCACTAAAATCCATTGGTTGACGTCGAAACTGACGCAATGAAAATATGTCTGCGTTGCAGGACAACGATACGTCATGGCGAGGGCACCGTCAGTGCATCTAAACTTTAACGACCACGGTCAGGGTGACATCCTGACCCAAACGGCCCTCATCCCGGACTATGCTGACGCTGTCAACACCTACTACTGCACCATGAATGTAGGTTTACTCACATCTACTACTGCACCATGAATGTAGATATACTCACACCTACTACTGCACAATGAATTAAGGTATACTTACATCTTCTACTGCACCATGAATGTAGGTATACTGACACCTAATACTACACCATGAATATAGGTATACTGACACCTACTACTGCACTATGAATGTATGTATACTCACACCTACTACTGCGCCATGAATGTAGGTATAATCACACCTACTACTGCACCATGAATGTAGGTATACTCACACCTACTACTGCACCATGAATGTAGGTATACCCACACCTATTACTGCACCATGAATGTAGGTATACCCACACCTATTACTGCACCATGAATGTAGGTATACTCACACCTACTACTGCACCATGAATGTAGGTATACCCACACGTATTACTGCGCCATGAATGTAGGTATACCCACACGTACTACTGCACCATGAATGTAGGTATACTCACACCTACTACTGCACCATGAATGTAGGTATACTCACACCTACTACTGTACCATGAATGTAGGTATACTCACACCTACTACTGCACCATGAATGTAGGTATACTCACACCTACTACTGCACCATGAATGTAGGTATACTCACACGTACTACTGCACCATGAATGTAGGTATACTCACACCTACTACTGAACCATGAATGTAGGTATACTCACACGTATTACTGCACCATGAATGTAGGTATACTCACACCTACTACTGCACCATGAATGTAGGTATACTCACACCTACTACTGTACCATGAATGTAGGTATACCCACAGCTACTACTGCATCATGAATGTAGGTATACTCACACCTACTACTGTACCATGAATGTTGGTATACTCACACCTACTACTGCACCATGTAAGTATACTCACACCTACTACTGCACCATGAATGTAGGTATACTCACACCTACTATTGTACCATGAATGTAGGTATATTCACACCTACTACTGCGCCATGAATGTAGGTATACTCACACCTACTACTGCACCATGTAAGTATACTCACACCTACTACTGCGCGATGAATGTAGGTATACTCACACCTACTACTGTACCATGAATGTAGGTATATTCACACCTACTACTGCGCCATGAATGTAGGTATACTCACAACTACTACTGTACCATGAATGTAGGTATACTCACACGTACTACTGCACCATGTAGGTATACTCACACCTACTACTGTACCATGAATGTAGGTATACTCACACCTACTACTGCACCATGAATGTAGGTATACTCACACCTACTACTGCACCATGAATGTAGGTATACTCACACCTACTACTGCAACATGAATGTAGGTATACTCACACCTACTACTGCGCCATGAATGTATCTATACTCACACCTACTACTGTACCATGAATGTAGGTATACTCACACCTACTACTGTACCATGAATGTAGGTATACTCACACCTACTACTGTACCATGAATGTAGATATACTCACACCTACTACTGTGCCATGAATGTAGGTATACTGCCACCTACTACTGTACCATTAATGTAGGTATACTAACGCCTACTACTGCACAATTAATGTAGGTATACTCACACCTACTACTGCACCATGAATGTAGGTATACTCACACCTACTACAGCACCATGAATGTAGGTATACTCACACCTACTACTGCACCATGAATGTAGGTATACCCACAGCTACTACTGCACCATGAATGTAGGTATACTCACACCTACAACTGCACCATGAATGTAAATATACTCACACCTATTACTGCACCATGAATGTAGGTATACTCACACCTACTACTGCACCATGAATGTAGGTATACTCACACCTACTACTGTACCATGAATGTAGGTATACTCACACCTAATACTGCACCATGACTGTAGGTATACTCACACCTACTACTGCACCATGAATGTAGGTATACTCACACATACTACTGCACTATGAATGTAGGTATACTCACACCTACTACTGCACTATGAATGTAGGTATACTCACACTTACTACTGTACCATGAATGTAGGTATACTCGTATCTACTACTGCACCATGAATGTAGGTATACTCGTATCTACTACTGCACCATGAATGTAGGTATACTCGTATCTACTACTGCACCATGGATGTAGGTATACTCACACCTACTACTGCACCATGAATGTAGGTATACTCACACCTACTACTGCACCATGAATGTAGGTATACTCACACATACTACTGCACTATGAATGTAGGTATACTCACACCTACTACTCCACTATGAATGTAGGTATACTCACACCTACTACTGTACCATGAATGTAGGTATACTCGTATCTACTACTGCACCATGAATGTAGGTATACTCGTATCTACTACTGCACCATGAATGTAGGTATACTCGTATCTACTACTGCACCATGGATGTAGGTATACTCACACCTACTACTGCACCATGAATGTAGGTATACTCACACCTAATACTGTACCATGAATGTAGGTATACTCGTATCTACTACTGCACCATGAATGTAGGTATACTGACACCTACTACTGCACCATGAATGTAGGTATACTCACACCTACTACTGCACCATGTAGGTATACTCACACCTACTACTGTACCATGAATGTAGGTATACTCACACCTACTACTGCACCATGTAGGTATACTCACACCTACTACTGCACCATGAATGTAGGTATACTCACACCTACTACTGCGCCATGAGTGTAGGTATACTCACACCTACTACTGCGCCATGAATGTATTTATACTCACACCTACTACTGCACCATGAATGTAGGTATACTCACACCTATTACTGCACCATGAATGTAGGTATACTCACACCTACTACTGTACCATGAATGTAGGTATACTCACACCTACTACTGCATCATGAATGTAGATATACTCACACCTACTGCTGCACCATGAATGTAGGTATACTCACACCTATTTCTGCACAATGAATGTAGGTATACTCACACCTACTACTGCGCCATGAATGTAGGTATACTCACACTTACTACTGCACCATGAATGTAGGTATATTCACACCTACTACTGCACCATGAATGTAGGTATACTCACACGTACTACTGCACCACGAATGTATCTATACTCGCACCTACTACTGTACCATGAATGTAGGTATACTCACACCTACTACTGTACCATGAATGTAGGTATACTCACACCTACTACTGCACCATGAATGTAGGTATACTCACACCTACTACTGCACCATGAATGTAGGTATACTCACACCTACTACTGTACCATGAATGTAGGTATACTCACACTTACTACTGTACCATGAATGCAGGTATACTCACACTTACTACTGCACCATGAATGTAGGTATACTCACACCTACTACTGCACCATGAATGTAGGTATACGCACACCTACTACTGCACCATGAATGTAGATATACTCACACTTACTACTGTACCATGAATGTAGATATACTGACACCTACTACTGTACCATGAATGTATGTATACTCACACCTACTACTGCACCATGAATGAAGGTATACTCACACCTACTACTGCACCATGAATGTAGGTATACTCACACCTACTACTGCGCCATGAATGTAGGTATACTCACACCTACTACTGTATTATGAATGTAGGTACACTCACACCTACTACTGCGCCATGAATGTAGGTATACTCACATCTACTACTGCACCATGAATGTAGGTATACTCACCCCTACTAATGTACCATGAATGTAGGTATACTCACACCTACTACTGTACCATGAATGTAGGCATACTCACACCTACTACTGCACCATGAATGTAGGTATACTCACACCTACTACTGCATTATGAATGTAGGTATACTCACACCTACTATTGCACCATGAATGTAGGTATACTCACGCCTACTACTGTACCATGAATGTAGGTATACTCACACCTACTACTGTACCATGAATGTAGGTATACTCACACCTACTGCTGCATCATGAATGTAGGTATACTCACACTTACTACTGCATCATGAATGTAGGTATACTCATACCTACTACTGCACCATGAATGTAGGTATACTCACAACTACTACTGTACCATGAATGTAGGTATACTCACAACTATTACTGTACCATGAATGTAGGTATATTCACACCTACTACTGCACCATGAATGTAGGTATATTCACACCTACTACTGCACCATGAATGTAGGTATACTCACAACTACTACTGCACCATAAATGTAGGTATACTCACACCTACCTCAGTGAAACACGACAGAAGAGGGAGGCTACTGCGGTATGAAAAGTTTGTGAATGATAATAATGAATCATATTTTGCATATTCCTCAGTGGAACGCGGGGGCCGAAGGGGGAGGCTACTGCGGACTGCAGCACCGCAACGATGGCACCTGCCTTATCTACTCCCTGTGGAATCCGCCCCACAGTCATGACCCCGTGCGCCTGCTGTACCACAGCCCCACCACCCAGGTACAGTGTGACCTATATACCATAGCCCCTCCACCCAGGTACAGTGTGATCTATTTACCATAGCCCCTCCACCCTGGTACAGTGTGACCTATTTACCACAGCCCCTCCACCCAGATACAGTGTGACCTATTTACCACAGCCCCTTCACCCAGGTACAGTGTGACCTATTTACCACAGCCCCTTCACCCAGGTACAATGTGACGTATGTACCACAGCCCCTCCTCCCAGGTACAGTGTGACATATGTAGGTAGAGATATACCACAGGCTCTCCAACCAGGTACAGTGTGACGTATGTAGGTAGAGATATACCACAGGCTCTCCAACCAGGTACAGTGTGACGTATGTAGGTAGAGATATACCACAGGCTCTCCAATCAGGTATAGTGTGACGTATGTACCACAGCCCCTCCACCCAGGTACAGTGTGACATATGTAGGTAGAGATATACCACAGGCTCTCCAACCAGGTACAGTATGACGTATGTACCACAGGCTCTCCAACCAGGTAAAGTGTGACGTATGTAGGTAGAGATATACCACAGCCCCTCCACCCAGGTACAGTATGACTTATGTAGGTAGAGATATACCACAGGCTCTCCACCCAGGTACAGTGTGACCTATGTACCACAGCCCCTCCAACCAGGTACAGTATGACCTATGTAGGTAGAGATATTCCACAGGCTCTCCAACCAGGTACAGTGTGACCTATGTAGGTAGAGATATACCACAGCCCCTCCACCCAGGTACAGTATGACCTATGTAGGTAGAGATATACCACAGGCTCTCCAACCAGGTACAGTGTGACCTATGTAGGTAGAGATATACCGCAGCCCCTCCTCCCAGGTACAGTGTGACGTATGTAGGTAGAGATATACCACAGCCCCTCATCCCAGGTACAGTATGACCTATGTAGGTAGAGATATACCACAGCCCCTCCACCCAGGTACAGTGTGACGTATGTAGGTAGAGATATACCACAGCCCCTCCACCCAGGTACAGTATGACCTATGTAGGTAGAGATATACCACAGCCCCTCCACCCAGGTACAGTGTGACGTATGTAGGTAGAGATATACCACAGCCCCTCCACCCAGGTACAGTATGACCTATGTAGGTAGAGATATACCACAGCCCCTCCAACCAGGTAAAGTGTGACGTATGTAGGTAGAGATATACCACAGGCTCTCCAACCAGGTAAAGTGTGACGTATGTAGGTAGAGATATACCACAGCCCCTCCACCCAGTTACAGTATGACCTATGTAGGTAGAGATATACCACAGCCCCTCCAACCAGGTAAAGTGTGACGTATGTAGGTAGAGATATACCACAGGCTCTCCAACCAGGTAAAGTGTGACGTATGTAGGTAGAGATATACCACAGGCTCTCCACCTAGGTACAGTATGACCTATGTAGGTAGAGATATACCACAGCCCCTCCAACCAGGTACAGTATGACCTATGTAGGTAGAGATATACCACAGCCCCTCCAACCAGGTAAAGTGTGACGTATGTAGGTAGAGATATACCACAGGCTCTCCACCCAGGTACAGTATGACCTATGTAGGTAGAGATATACCACAGGCTCTCCACCCAGGTACAGTATGACCTATGTAGGTAGAGATATGCCACAGCCCCTCCACCCAGGTACATTGTGACGTATGTAGGTAGAGATATACCACAGCCCATCCAACCAGGTACAGTGTGACCTATGTAGGTAGAGATATACCACAGCCCATCCAACCAGGTACAGTGTGACCTATGTAGGTAGAGATATACCACAGGCTCTCCACCCAGGTACATTGTGACGTATGTAGGTAGAGATATACCACGGGCTCTCCACCCAGGTACAGTATGACCTATGTAGGTAGAGATATACCACAGCCCCTCCAACCAGGTACAGTATGACCTATGTAGGTAGAGATATACCCCAGGCTCTCCAACCAGGTACAGTATGACGTATGTAGGTAGAGATATACCACAGCCCCTCCACCCAGGTACAGTGTGACCTATGTAGGTAGAGATATACCACAGTCCCTCCACCCAGGTACAGCGTGACCTATATACCACAGTCCCTCCACCCAGGTACAGTGTGACCTATGTACCACAGCCCCTCCACCCAGGTACAGTGTGACGTATGTAGGTAGAGATATACCACAGCCCCTCTACCCAGGTACAGTTTGACCTATGTACCACATCCCCTCCACCCAGGTACAGTATGACCTATGTAGGTAGAGATATACCACAGCCCCTACGCCCAGGTACAGTGTTACCTATGTACCACATCCCCTCCACCCAGGTACAGTGTGACCTATGTAGGTAGAGATATACCCCAGCCCCTCTACCCAGGTACAGTGTGACCTATGTAGATAGAGATATACCACAGCCCCTCTACCCAGGTACAGTGTGACATATGTAGGTAGAGATATGACAGGTGTCCAGTACTTTCCTAATATGGCGTCCCTGTCTTCTGTACGTCATGACAGGCGTCCTGTAATTTCCTAATATGGCGTCCATGTCTTCTGTACGTCATGACAGGTGTCCTGTACTTTCCTAATATGGCGTCCCTGTCTTCTGTACGTCATGACAGGTGTCCTGTACTTTCCTAATATGGCGTCCCTGTCTTCTGTACGTCATGACAGGTGTCCTGTACTTTCCTAATATGGCGTCCCTGTCTTCTGTACGTCATGACAGATGTCTTGCACTTTCCTAATATGGCGTTCCTGCCTTCTGTACGTCATGACATGTGTCCCGTACTTCCTAATATGGCGTTCCTGTCTTCTTTTCGTCATGACAGGTGGCCCACTTTGGAGGCGAGGGCACGGGGCTGCGGAGCCTGAACTTCCAGGCGGGCTGGAGCAAGAACCGCTGGTACACGCTGGTGTCCAGGGCGTGGACGGAGGGCCAGACCACGCGCTTTGGATTCTGGGTGAAGGACGAGTCCAATGGACGCTGGGAACACCTGGTGGTCTTTGAGTACCCCAGGCCCAACGTCAAGTTCTCCGGAAGCACCACCTCCTTCGTGGAGGACTTCATAGGCAACGGCCAGGATTTGCGTGGACTCTGGACCAAGGTAGATGTGTGTGTGTGTGTGTGTGTGTGTGTGTGTGTGTGTGTGTGTGTGCGTGCGTGCGTGTGTGTGTATGTGTGTCTGTGTGCGAGTGTGTTTTTGTTTGAGTGTGTGTGTGTGTGTGTGTGTGTGTGTGTGTGTGTGAGTGTGTGTGTGTTTGTTTGTGTGTGTGTGTGTGTGTGTGTGTGTGTGTGTGCGTGTGTGTGTTTGTGTGTATGTGTATGGTGTGTGTGTGTCTGTGTGTGTGTTTGTGTGTGTGTGTGTGTGTGTGTGTGTGTGTGTGTGTGTGTGTGTGTGTGTGTGTGCTGGCGCGTGTGTGTTATTGAGTGCGATGTGTTAATGATTAACAGCATGCAAATATCTCTCTACTAGGGTGTATGTATGCTCATAGCACATATTCTTCACAATTTCGTGGTGTCTATCACACCGTGCCTATGCATTGACATGCAGACTTTTTCAGAGCCGTGCCAGCAAGGCCAGTCACTGCGCGTTGCTAGGAGTCCCCACGTGTTGCTAGGAGTCCTCACGTGTTGCTAGGAGTCCTCACGTGTTGCTAGGAGTCCTCACGTGTTGCTAGGAGTCCTCACGTGTTGCTAGGAGTCCCCACGTGTTGCTAGGAGTCCTCACGTGTTGCTAGGAGTCCCCACGTGTTGCTAGGAGTCCTCACGTGTTGCTAGGAGTCCTCACGTGTTGCTAGGAGTGCACACGTGTTGCTAGGAGTCCTCACGTGTTGCTAGGAGTGCACACGTGTTGCTAGGAGTGCACACGTGTTGCTAGGAGTCCTCACGTGTTGCTAGGAGTCCTCACGTGTTGCTAGGAGTCCTCACGTGTTGCTAGGCGACCTCACGTGTTGCTAGGAGTCCTCACGTGTTGCTAGGAGTCCTCACGTGTTGCTAGGAGTCCTCACGTGTTGCTAGGAGTCCTCACGTGTTGCTAGGAGTCCTCACGTGTTGCTAGGAGTCCTCACGTGTTGCTAGGAGTCCTCACGTGTTGCTAGGAGTCCTCACGTGTTGCTAGGAGTCCTCACGTGTTGCTAGGAGTGCACACGTGTTGCTAGGAGTCCTCACGTGTTGCTAGGAGTGCACACGTGTTGCTAGGCGTCCTCACGTGTTGCTAGGAGTCCCCACCTGTTGCTAGGAGTCCACACGTGTTGCTAGGAGTCCTCACGTGTTGCTAGGAGTGCACACGTGTTGCTAGGCGTCCCCACGTGTTGCTAGGAGTGCACACGCGTTGCTAGGCGTCCTCACGTGTTGCTAGGAGTCCTCACGTGTTGCTAAGCGTCCTCACGTGTTGCTAGGCGTCCTCACGTGTTGTTAGGCGTCCTCACGTGTTGCTATGAGTGAACACGTGTTGCTAGGCGTCCCCACGTGTTGCTATGAGTGCACACGTGTTGCTAGGAGTCCACACGTGTTGCTAGGAGTCCCCACGTGTTGCTAAGCGTCCTCACGTGTTGCTAAGCGTCCTCACGTGTTGTTAGGCGTCCTCACGTGTTGCTAGGAGTCCACACATGTTGCTAGGAGTCCCCACATATTGCTATGAGTCCTCACGTGTTGCTAGGAGTCCTCACGTGTTGCTAGGAGTCTGTACGAGTTGCTAGGAGTGCACACGTGTTGCTAGGCGTTCTCACGTGTTGCTAGGAGTCCCCACGTGTTGCTAGGAGTGCACACGTGTTGCTAGGCGTCCTCACGTGTTTCTGGGAGTGCACATGTGTTGCTAGGCGTCCTCACGAATTGCTAGGAGTCCTCACGTGTTGCTAGGAGTCTGCACGTGTTGCTAGAATTCTGCACGTGTTGCTAGGATTCTGCACGTTTTGCTAGGAGTCTGCACGTGTTGCTAGAAGTGCACACGTGTTGCTGGGAGTGCACACGAGTTGCTAGTTGTTCACGCTAGGGTCTGCTCCAGTAGCTCAGCCAGGGGCCTGCTCCAGTAGCTCAGCCAGGGGTTTGCTCCAGTAGCTTAGCCAGGGCCTGTTCCCGTAGCTCAGCCAGGGACCAGGGGCTGCTGCAGTACCTCAACCAGGGCCTGCTCCAGGAGCTCAGCAAGGACCTGCTCCAGTAGCTCAGCCAGGAACTGCTCCAGTAGCTCAGTCAGGGCCTGCTCCAGTAGCTCAGCTAGGGGCCTGCTCCAGTAGTTCAGCTAGGGCCTGCTCCAGTAGCTCAGCTAGGGGCCTGCTCCAGTAGCTCAGCCAGGGGCTTGCTCCAGTACCTCAGCCAGGGCCTGCTCCAGAACCTCAGCCAGGGGCCTGCTTCAGTAGCTCAGCCAGGGGCTGCTCCAGTAGCTCAACCAGGGGCCTGCTTCGGTAGCTCAGCCAGGGGCCTGCTTCAGTAGCTCAGCCAGAGGGCTGCTCCAGTAGCTCAGCCAGGGCCTGCTCCAGTAGCTCAGCCAGGGGCTGCTCCAGTACTTAGCCAGGGGCTGCTCCAGTAGCTCAGCCAGGGGCCTGCTCCAGTAGCTCAGCCAGGGCCTGCTCCAGTAGCTCAGCCAGGGGCCTGCTCCAGTAGCTCAGCCAGAGGCCTGCTCCAGTAGCTCAGCCAGGGGCCTGCTCCAGTAGCTCAGCCAGGGGCCTGCTCCAGTAGCTCAGCCAGGGGCCTGCTCCAGTAGCTCAGCCAGGGGCCTGCTCCAGTAGCTCAGCCAGGGGCCTGCTCCAGTAGCTCAGCCAGGGGCCTGCTCCAGTAGCTCAGCCAGGGGCCTGCTCCAGTAGCTCAGCCAGGGGCCTGCTCCAGTAGCTCAGCCAGGGGCCTGCTCCAGTAGCTCAGCCAGGGGCCTGCTCCAGTAGCTCAGCCAGGGGCCTGCTCCAGTAGCTCAGCCAGGGGCCTGCTCCAGTAGCTCAGCCAGGGGCCTGCTCCAGTAGCTCAGCCAGGGGCCTGCTCCAGTAGCTCAGCCAGGGGCCTGCTCCAGTAGCTCAGCCAGGGGCCTGCTCCAGTAGCTCAGCCAGGGGCCTGCTCCAGTAGCTCAGCCAGGGGCCTGCTCCAGTAGCTCAGCCAGGGCCTGCTCCAGTAGCTCAGCCAGGGGCCTGCTCCAGTAGCTCAGCCAGGGGCCTGCTCCAGTAGCTCAGCCAGGGGCCTGCTCCAGTAGCTCAGCCAGGGGCCTGCTCCAGTAGCTCAGCCAGGGGCCTGCTCCAGTAGCTCAGCCAGGGGCCTGCTCCAGTAGCTCAGCCAGGGGCCTGCTCCAGTAGCTCAGCCAGGGGCCTGCTCCAGTAGCTCAGCCAGGGGCCTGCTCCAGTAGCTCAGCCAGGGGCCTGCTCCAGTAGCTCAGCCAGGGGCCTGCTCCAGTAGCTCAGCCAGGGGCCTGCTCCAGTAGCTCAGCCAGGGGCCTGCTACAGTAGCTCAGCCAGGGGCCTGCTCCAGTAGCTCAGCCAGGGGCCTGCTCCAGTAGCTCAGCCAGGGGCCTGCTACAGTAGCTCAGCCAGGGGCCTGCTCCAGTAGCTCAGCCAGGGGCCTGCTCCAGTAGCTCAGCCAGGGGCCTGCTCCAGTAGCTCAGCCAGGGGCCTGCTCCAGTAGCTCAGCCAGGGGCCTGCTCCAGTAGCTCAGCCAGGGCCTGCTCCAGTAGCTCAGCCAGGGGCCTGCTCCAGTAGCTCAGCCAGGGGCCTGCTCCAGTAGCTCAGCCAGGGGCCTGCTCCAGTAGCTCAGCCAGAGGCCTGCTCCAGTAGCTCAGCCAGGGGCCTGCTCCAGTAGCTCAGCCAGAGGCCTGCTCCAGTAGCTCAGCCAGAGGCCTGCTCCAGTAGCTCAGCCAGGGGCCTGCTCCAGTAGCTCAGCCAGAGGCGGCCCCGAGCAGCCACAGATGGCACTGGGGGCATCAGGACAAGGTCAGATTATTCAGATCCAGCAGGGCTTTGAAACTGCCCTGGAGGATCAAGCCCAACACACATGCAACAACAAACCAGTCTCTAAAGCCCCTTTCCAGCCCAAACGCCACAACACACATGCAACAACAAACCAGTCTCTAAAGCCCCTTTCCAGCCCAAACGCCACAACACACATCTACAAATCAAACAGAAAAATCAACACCTGGAGAAGGCAAAAGTAAATCAAGCTTCACAATAACAACAGCGGGAGATCCATAGCATCACAACATACCTCCCTTACCTGGTGTGACAAAGATGTAGTGCATGATTTATATAGAGGTCCTGCTTCTGA
Organism: Theodoxus fluviatilis; assembly: GCA_034096865.1. Classification (NCBI taxonomy): domain Eukaryota; kingdom Metazoa; phylum Mollusca; class Gastropoda; order Cycloneritida; family Neritidae; genus Theodoxus; species Theodoxus fluviatilis. Next base: position 6,493 of record JAWQFJ010023380.1, on the reverse strand, counting down.
TAACAAAAGACAGAAGTACTTTTTGGGAGGGGGGGGCGGGGGGGGGGGGGGAGGGGGGGGCGGGGGGGGGGGGGGGGGGGGGGAGGAGGAGAGAGAAGGAGAAGAGAGATGCAAAACATCACATTGATATCCTTGACTTAATGGCTTGTGAGAGTGCAAACACATCAAGGTCAACCGCAATGTTCTGACCTCTGTGCAATGCCTTGAAATGCAGACAAGCAGCTTTGAAAACAACTGATGAGTTGTACACAAGATTTGGTTCTCAGTCTGGAGGCCTTTACAAATCAGACCATTCCTTTGCTCACTCCCTTACCTGGCCATGCGCTGGTCCTCCTCTTCCTGCAACTGAGCCAGCCTCTCCCTGTCCTGGGCAGTCAGGGCCTGGTGCTGACCTATCAGGTCATCAAAGTTCAGGCCAGCATGGCGGGTGTTGAGGTCCCGCAGCTCTTCCAGCGTATCCAGCTGTTCCAGCTCGTTTCGACTCTGCTTGGTGCGGTTCTCCAGGACCTGTGGATGGAGCGAGTAAAGTGTTCAGTGAGTCACTCCTAGGGAAAAAGAAAGATAAGTGATGTCTACACTGGAGCAGAAAGCTGCTCCATTTCATGGCTGCCCAGACGTGTTTTCTGGTGCTAGGAGATGATGAGTGAGAAAAGCCAGTGGTAAGTCAGACAGGCCTAGAGAGATACCACAAAGACATCAGTCATGGATGGATATATGGATGCATGGGTGGAGCTTTACAGCCTATCATCCTTTATAGACTATATAAGGCCATTGATCATGAATATTAACAGAGCTGGTTAGAATAAGAGCAATTTGTCATGATTTCCCTGGTCATTCCCCCCTTGCAAATATCACCGGGAGACATGGTGGGTCTATTCTACCCCCCACCCATAGGGAGACATGGTGGGTCTATTCTACCCCTCCACCCATAGGGAGACATGGTGGGTCTATTCTACCCCTCCACCCATAGGGAGACATGGTGGGTCTATTCTTACCAGTTCTATAGGGAGACATGGTGGGTCTATTCTTACCAGTTCTATAGGGAGACATGGTGGGTCTATTCTTACCAGTTCTATAGGGAGACATGGTGGGTCTATTCTTACCAGTTCTATAGGGAGACATGGTGGGTCTATTCTTACCAGTTCTATAGGGAGACATGGTGGGTCTATTCTTACCAGTTCTATAGGGAGACATGGTGGGTCTATTCTTACCAGTTCTATAGGGAGACATGGTGGGTCTATTCTTACCCGTTCTATAGGGAGACATGGTGGGTCTATTCTTACCCGTTCTATAGGGAGACATGGTGGGTCTATTCTTACCCCCCACCATAGGGAGACATGGTGGGTCTATTCTTACCCCTCCCATAGGGAGACATGGTGGGTCTATTCTTACCCCCCCCCATAGGGAGACATGGTGGGTCTATTCTTACCCTCCCATAGGGAGACATGGTGGGTCTATTCTACCCCCACCCATAGGGAGACATGGTGGGTCTATTCTTACCCCCCATAGGGAGACATGGTGGGTCTATTCTTACCCCCCACCCATAGGGAGACATGGTGGGTCTATTCTTACCCCCCACCCATAGGGAGACATGGTGGGTCTATTCTTACCCCCCCCATAGGGAGACATGGTGGGTCTATTCTTACCCCCCCATAGGGAGACATGGTGGGTCTATTCTACCCCTCCACCCATAGGGAGACATGGTGGGTCTATTCTTACCCTCCCATAGGGAGACATGGTGGGTCTATTCTTACCCCCACCTAAAGGGGGACATGGTGGGTCTATTCTTACCCCCCACCCATAGGGAGACATGGTGGGTCTATTCTTACCCCCCATAGGGAGACATGGTGGGTCTATTCTTACCCCCCCATAGGGAGACATGGTGGGTCTATTCTTACCCTCCCATAGGGAGACATGGTGGGTCTATTCTTACCCCCACCTAAAGGGAGACATGGTGGGTCTATTCTTACCCCCCACCCATAGGGAGACATGGTGGGTCTATTCTTACCCCCACCCATAGGGAGACATGGTGGGTCTATTCTTACCACCCATAGGGAGACATGGTGGGTCTATTCTTACCCCCCACCTAAAGGGGGACATGGTGGGTCTATTCTTACCTCCCATAGAGAGACATGGTGGGTCTATTCTTACCCCCACCTAAAGGGGGATCCAGTCATGGACCAGAGGAATTTGCAAAAAAGGATTAGCTGTTTGACTTCAATGTCTACAGCAGGAATGACGGCCCAGTTTCTGCCAGTCCTACTTATAGTACCCAGTTCCTCAGTAGACTCTTCACAAAGGCTGTGGCTTGGGCTTCAAAAGCACCTGCTGGAGTGTAAAGAAGAAAGACACAAAACATGAAAGTCAGATCTAGACACCACCTCTATTCCTGATTAGGCCCCCCCCCCCCCCAAGTTGTTTGTTTCTGGTCATCCAACCAAACTCTGCTGCTGACCCTCACTTTTTCTTGCTGCAGGAAAAACCACATACACACAAATATTGCACACCTAAAATGTGTATATATCCTTCACCAAAATTCATAACACCTTCAATTAAATGTTACGTGTACAAAACAACATTTTCTTAGTGCATGAAACATCAGTCTTTTGTATGCAAACTGTTGTTTTTACATGTCTATGAGATGGCAACTTTTCTTTGAACCCCCAAGAAAGAGAGAGAAAATAGTTCTACCTAACCCCCCTATATATTTTTGGTTGCCTTGCTACTTGGAGCACATATGAGTCATTCTTAGCTAGTGGAGACTCTCAGGAAACACCTCTTTCAAGCCCCCAAAACAAAATGTATGATAATTTTCTTTACAAAATCAAAGCATATTTGTGTTTTACTTATGTAAATGCATCTGGAAAAAAGGTACCCTGGCAAAAAGTTTATTTTATGCATGTTTAATTTTATTTCAATCCCGATTTTTGTGCTGAAAATGGCGTCAGAAAACGGGAAAGCTGACACCATGCTTTTGATTTGCCCCATGCAATAACTTTTAAGTTGGTGAAACCCAATTGATTGCTTGTATGTGGTTGGCCATAGATTGAATAAAGGAGCTATACATTCAAATGCTTTTAATTGCTTGCTTTTGGTCGTAAATTTGGGGTTTTAAATCGAGGGTTACTTGCGTACTCATGGTGTCACAAAATTCCGCTCTTCAACTTTAGGTCCAGCAGACGACAAAACTACACAATACACAGAATTCTGTTGGAAACTGGAAAACATATGAAACACAAGCACGTTGTTATAAAGAAAAGGAGTAAGTAGATTGCAGGAGGCTTGTAATGTCTTGGTTTGAGTTTGGTGTTGCGTTCGTCACGCAGGTTCACAAAGTTTGTCTTCGCAGGTTTATAAAATAATGCTGCGACATCGCAATGACTGACTGGCCCAGAAACCTGTATTTTCATACTCTACACCAAACTTGATGACGTTTTATGTAAATTAGTCATGTGTGGCGCCTTTCTACAGCAAATTCAATGACGTGTCACACGTTGGCAATCCCACGTGCGCAGGTTACCGCATATTTTACTTTGTACTGTTCTGGTTGAAAATCGATCGATTTCGGACTTCTTTCGTTTACAAAGTGTGCGCAGTTTCTAAAGCTATATAGTATTGAATACAGTGCTGGCAGGTTTCACAATAATGGTTTCCATTTTTCCTTTTCACACACACACATCATGGGGAAAAAAAAGTCAAAACCAAAGCAAATAAAGATTGAAATGCAGACAGTAGGTTTATTTTGTTGTAAAACAAAAACAAAAATTATATGGAAAGCGATAGTTTTGACAGAATCCTGGTTCAAAGACACCAACTCTCCTGATCCAAAGAAATCTCTCGCAATCTTTGTAACTGCCAAAAAGGTGCCTAAAGCTTGTAGAAATGAGCTTCTAACAAAAACTATACAAACTATATCTTCCCTGGAAAAACAGTTCATAAAAGGTTTTTCAAATGGCCATTTTCTTCTTGTGAGACCATTCGGTTGTCCCCGCCTGTGTAATTTTATGGACGCTGGACCTTTTAACTTCTTGTACACATATTCAAATGCATAATTACTAACTTGAAAGCCTTTGAAAGTTAGGTACAAACATTAAACAACATGGCAACAACAGTAACATGTGATTATACAAACAAATTGTAGCCTGGTAGACTGTTTAGTATCCTACCCCCCTAATTCCCAAAATACAGCAAACACATATATGAAGTTACTTTAACTTTCAATTGTCAAAAAATCCAACTCAAATTAATATTCCAGCAGCTTTATGAAGGAATTCAAGTAGCAAACAATGTAGAATGCTATGATTTGGGCCCATTTATGGTGTATATGTGACAAATTTTTAAAACTTCACATGGACGTAGAACCTTTGAACTTTTCTACACATCTTCAAATGCCTTATCACCACATTGAAAGCAATTCGGGGTAAAGTACAAACATTAATCAACATGGAAACAACATAACAAGATTATTTTGCATATAAATTGTAGCTTGGCAGGCAGTATAGTACCCTATACCCCCCATTTACAAAAATGCGGTGTCGAACATAATGAAACTTGTGACGGGTCTATTGATGGAATGAATTTACAGACCTGCCAACCCACCATCATGCCAAAGACTGAAAGAGTAGCACCCAGAGCTATTTGGAGTAGCATTGAAGAAATAGGCGTAGCGGAGGTGGGGGGGGGGGGGGGGGGGGGGGGGAAAGGCGGCGAGATAAACTGAACCGGCGGTGTGGAAGCGGGGGGGGGGGGGGGGGAGAGATAAGGCTGTGAAGGCGGCGCGATAAGCTGAACCGGCGGCGTGAAAGCGGGGGGGGGGGGGGGTATTCTCCATCACGGTCAAAAGTTCAAGCACACGGGAAAAGCGTAGTTTTTACGGACGAGCGTAGCAGCGTAGCCAGCATGTCGAAAGCGTAGCATGCTTGGCAGGTCTGAATTTATGTACATCATAAGCACTCTCTCATGGCCACTACCACTTTCACTGAAACCAAATAATTCAAAAGAAATGATGCCCTCTGTTGTTGATGACGGGCTCCTGGGTTTTGCGGACATCCCTAAGTTTGACCTCAGAGATGTCTTCCTGCTGAGGAAAGACAAAGTACCGTCCAACTTTGCGGAGACATTGGACGCATACAACGCTTTCACCTGCAGGAGGGGGTGGGAAATGACTGGGCCTGTTGACGATCATTCCTCTGTAGGAGCCAGCCAGAACCCCATCAACATTGTGAAAATCTGCCCACACAAAATCGCCAATCCTGATGACATTGGGGTTGGAAACGTGCTGGCAGTCTTTGTATTTGGAGGGGTTGGACATTTTTAACACACTGAGTAATCCATCTTTGAGACCGCAGAGTTGGATGGATGTATGGATGAATGGATGAATGGATGGGCGAATAGGTGCATGGACGAGTGGATGAATGAATGGATGAATGGATGGATGAATGTATGAATGAATGAATGAATAGATAACTGAAGGGAGGGACCGACGGACGGATGGACGGATGGGTGAATGGATGGGTGGATGGGTGGGTAGGTGGATGCAACTTTAAAATCGCTGGAGATTCTGAAAACGAGCAAATCACGCTTCCGATTCCTGAGTCATTTGTGTTTATTGAATCTCTTGCGAGACACAGTGTGTCTATTTTTGTCCCGACTCAAAGCGGGAACTCGTACGCCTTGAACGTTCGCAACGCTGTCTGTCCACGTTCGCAACGCCGTCTGTCTGTGTTGCGAACGGAGGTTGCGAACGCTACGGACAGACAGATGAAATCGCCTTGGCTCGAGAACAAAGATATCGAAACTAAGTGAACTAAGCTATCCCGCATGTTCTATGGCGCCATTCTAACCTGTGTAGAGCGTGTAAAAAGTCACATCCCGTTTGGAAAGATGTGTATTTACACAAGAAAAGCGAAGTTGCGAATGTAGATCACACGGACAGAACTGAATCGGCAATCTGTAAGAAAGACGCCAGAGCCGTATTTTACCTTCAAGTGGTGTGCTTGCCGGCTTTTATCAAAACTACACACCACCAAACATCGTTTTCATCCCCCCCAAAAATCAAGAATGGCATTTTAGGTGGAGAAAATAGCCATTTATTAATCCTCAGAGTAGCGCGATTTAGCGGACAGACAACTTCCGGTACTTCTTATTTTCTTCTTTTTCTTCGATTTCTACCAAACTTAAGCCCGCCCCTTCGTGTTTCGTGACATTGATATGTAGGTGGAACCGTTATTCAAACAACTTGATCATCCGATATTACGTTAAAGGTCCTGACTTCTGTTTTTATTACATTGACTCGAGGCATTTGCAGGCCAGGAAGGAAATTGCGTCTGTCCGGATTTTACCGTTCGCCACCAATCACACGCTCAAAAAGTCAACAAAAACAACATTGATGAACAAACCATGTATAATTCTTAATTTAGAATAGCTGCTTCTTCCATTTGGTTCACAAAAAGAAGTCAAAATTGGTACAGTTTGTCAAAAATTCCCGACTTTT